>JZKD02S1726502.1:139462-167629 GCA_000966675.3 Picea glauca
ATGGAATCAAGGTAGGCTATTCAACGAATAGTAAGAAGGCGGGAAGGAAAAATGATGTCAATAGTGCCTCAATTCAATCTTTATCCAAGAAAATTTAGGAACCAAGGAAAATACTTCAGCACAATTGTAAATCATATGGGGGATTTTGGTGTAGTAGAAGAGGCACATTAGAAAATTAGAGGTAGAATGTAATGCTCTCCATAGTATCATTTTTAAAATGACACAAGGGAAGTAGGTTGGTCCCTCAATATTGATGGTGAATTTGATTGCTAATCAGTTTAGGGACACCTCGGTTAACCAACTCCTAGACTTGAATGTGCAAGTGTAGGATAATGATAAAGAAGCTACAAACAAGGCCAATAATAACCATGCCATTGGTTAATTTCCTATGTTTTTTAGAACCATAAGGTTTTTTAGGCACTTTTTGTAGAATTTACATTGTTAAGTACTGGATAGCTATTGGTTGGACATATGATCCTTTTTTTATTTGTGGTTATGAACAAACAGACTTCTTAGTGTAACTCAGTTGTGAGCATTTGTTGCAGCCTTTTTCTTAGGATAATATCTACGAGCTCTTGTTAAAAATAAATGAAAAAATTAAGGAACCCTAAATGTCCTCCTATAAGAGAAGTGTCCAATTCCAAAATGACCTTTTGTTTGAGTTGGGAATTCTTACATAAACATAGGTAATCTTGATACCATATTGAATCATTATTCCAACAAATTTATCTAATGCACTTGGGTCCTCTTGTAGTTGTTGAATGATATTGCATACCTTCTATCTTGCTTCCATTCTATCCTTGCTTCTACCACCCAATCAAATTGTGGAATGGAAATAGCACAAAGTAAACCCTCTATGTCTTCTTCTTTCCTTGAAAATGCATTTGCCACCACATTTTGTTTTCCTTTATTTGTAGATAATTTCAAAGTCATAACCTAACATCTTTGTAACCCATTTTTTTTTCATTTTTTGAAGATAATCATTGTTCCAAGAAGTACTTCAAACTATCATGTTCTGTTCTTACATTGAAGTGTCTTCCTATTAGATCAGGGTGACATTTCTTAACTACATGTATTATGGCCAACATTTCCTTTTCATAAACAGGTTTGATTAAGTTATTTCCTTTAAGTTGGTGGCTTTCAAAGGCAAAGGGCCTTGCTTCTTGCATTAAAATTACACCAATGCCAAGCCCTAAGGCATCACAACCCACAATAAAGGTTTTTGTGAAATTACGTAGGGTGGGGATGAGAGTTGTACACATAGCCTCCATATTTTTTCAAAATCTTTGGTTGATTCTTGAGTCCAAGAAAATGCCTCCTTTAATAATGTTGTTAGAGGTGTTGTTATTTGACCATAGTTATTTACAAACTTGTGGTAATGGCTCACCAACCCCAAGAATCCTCTAAGATACTTCAAGGTTTAGGGAATTGGCCATTCCATCATAGTTTTAATTTTGTTAGGGTCCACTTTGACACCTTCATGAGATACAATATGACCTAAATATTCCGCTTCTTGAACCCAAAGGAGCACTTGGAAGGCTTTGCATAAATTTGTTGCTCTTCCAATAGTTTTAAGAATGCGTCAACATGATGTACATGCTCTTCTGAATATTTGTTGTAGATTAGTATATCATCAAAAAATACTATCACAAATTTTATGAGGAAGGGTTTGAAAATATAATTCAATGAGCTTTGAAATGTAGAAGGTGCATTAGTAAGGCCAAATGACATCACCAAAAAATCATAATGACCTTCATGCGTTTTAAAGGCTTTTTTGGGGATGTCTTCTTATCTCATTATGATTTGATGATATCCAGAATGGAGATCCAAATTGGTAAATAAAAATGTTCCTTGCAATTCATATAATAATTCATCAATGCCATGAATAGAAAACTTATCTTTAATGGCCATTTTGTGGAGCTCTCTGTAATTTGGATGCATACACCATGAACCTTCCTTTTTGTAAACAATCACCACCGGTGAAGAGAAATCACATTGGCTAGGTTGAATGATGCCAACCTCTAACATTTCTTGAACCATACACTCAATCTCACTCTTTTGTGCATATGGGTACCTATAAGGTCTGATGTTAAGTGGTACACTTCTCAACTGCAAATGAATAACATGGTCATGATCTTGAGCAAGTGGAATACCTTTAGGCATCTCTCCAAATACCTTAGAATGATTATCAATAACTTTTTGGAGATACACGGGAACAAAGGGTGTAGATGTTTCAACATCTAGTAAGCACAATTATGTAATTACACCATGGTGTCAATTTTTAAGCAATTTTTTCATGTTGTTAGATCTTATATCTTTAGAGGGTTTCCCTTGGATACCTTTGAGTTCAATTTCCTTTCCTTCTAAGGAAAATCTCATGAAAAGTTCCTGAAAAATAAGATCCATTGTTCCTGATGATTATAACCATTGGACCCATAATACAACATCAACACCACCCACTTGGATTGTAATCATTGGAGTATCCAATAAATACTTTCGCATAGTGAGTTTAATGTTATGGAACTTCCCTGAATAATTTATGGTACTTCATTTGCAATCATTACTTGAAACTCGAGTGTTGGGTATATAAAGCAATTAAGAAGTTTGGCTAATTTGCAATTAATGAAGTTATGGGTACTAGTAGAATCAATTAACATTTTTACCTTTTTCTTTTTGATATATCCTTCTATATTGAGATTTTGAGGAGTGTTGATGCCAACCAATGCATGAAAATATATGGTTGGAGTAGTCTCTTCTAGTTCTAGATCTTGCAACAATTCTAGTTCTTGATCTTCTTCCTCTTCACAATCTATGTATAATCATTTCCTCTCACCGCACTTATGCCCCTTACTAGTTGTCACAATTGAAACATAGTACCTTTGGTCTTATTTCATGCATGTGTTGAGGTGTCAACCTTATCAGTTGAGTGAGGTTAGGGGTCTTATTTCTTCCTTTAGTGGCCACCCTTCTAGTAGACATATTTTTACTTTTAACTTTCCTTGGCAGATTGAAAGCATGATCCAAGGATTTAGGTTCCAAGAGACACACCTCATGTTGAATGCACTCCTCTTGAATGCTCTTTACTCTGAGACTTAGGTTTTGAAATTGTTTAATGTGTTATGCAATTGGACCTCTTTGTCGAAGATTTATCAATTCACTAAAGAATGTGTTGATCATAATATCTCCATAATGTGATATCCACTCATCTATAAAAATGGACCAAGAGAGAATATAATCATTTTTTCATTCACAAAGCAATTGGTACCAAACAAATTGATCGGATTCTAAATACAAGGATGCAAGAGTTACCCTTTTTAAAGTTGGCACTTGGTGTAGATAAAAGAACTGTTCCATCTAAAATATCCATGTTATAGTATCTTTACCATCAAATTTCCTCCTATTGATCTTGGGAATTAAGTAGTTCCTTGGTCGTAAGTTAAACCCATCATGATGTGGATCTTGGAGTGATGAATGATCATGGTTCTAGGACTCAATATTCATGTTCTCAAATTGTGTTAAAATGTTCCATGTATATGATTGAGGTTCAACAATTTTGTTCCCCCTATTTTCATTATTTCCTTGTGTTACAATATCACTTTTAGGGAACCTCTCATCTAGGGTATGTAATAGCATGGATTCCATGGAATTTTGTAATCGTTCCATCTTTTGATCCATTTTACCTTCAATTTTTGTTTTAAGGATTTCTTGAGAACATGTCAAATCAGCCTTTTTCAACACATTATTGTTGATGGGAGCCTAAATTGGCATACTTTCAGCACCTGTCTAGTACCTTTTTCCTTACCATTTTCCACTGATCATTCTCTTTTTATACCTTCCTTATCATGTTTTGTCTCACTTTTCACCAAGGTATGAATCTTTCCCCATATGCCATTTTTATGCTATTCTTACATATTTATTAAGGAACTTGTTACTTTCATGCACTAACACTGTTATACAGGAGCAATTACAGTGGCTTCCTTACAATAGTTGCAACTCCTTACAATGGTTGCAATTAATCTCTGTTGATGCGACTCTGAGCATAATACAATTGTTGCAACTCTGAGTATGATATTGTTGTTGCAACTCCGAGTACGATACATTTGTTGCAACTCCGAGTACAAATTATGCTAGCACAACAGTCAATATTACAGTCGACAGTCAAGGAATGTTCCTCACATAGGAAGGTGCCAAGAGGCAAGTGGACAATCAAAATAGAAATTAGTTTGCTTACTAATTGTCACTCAATTGATCCAAGTCAACACATGCTCGATCTTTACCAAAATTCATCAATATCAATGTAAACGGATGAACAACCTTATTCTCATGGCTTTCCATTTGTCCCTTTGTTTTATTTTAGACATTGGTTGCATTATATAAACACCCCATCTCCCTTGAGATCGGGGGGCATTATTCTTGCGATAACATTCAGTTGTTATTGTAATTTTTAGACTTCTGCAATATAATTTTCATTCTTCTCTTGTTTACATGTTGATGTGTTGATGTTCGTGTGATTATGATTTTGTAGCCTAGTTCCTTGTCTATGGGGGTAGGGCCCCCTCCTTAGTCAGGTACTGCCTGTAACACTAGGAATAAGATTTAACATTTCAATTTTGTTCATTTAATTATGTAGTTGTTTCATTTCTTAATCTGTTGCAATTCCAGATTATGTAGAATAGTTAATTGCAATTCAGGTGTGGTTAATGTTTAGTTTCCTAATGTCATGAGTCCTGCAATATTAAGATGCAACTCAATGTTTATTTCATTTATGTAAGTTTGCAATCACAAACGTTGCCACAACTTCTATCGTTGCAATTCACATTGTTGTAGCTTCGTTGTTGCAACTCACGTCGTTGTTACTTTTGTGTTGTAGCTTTGTTTCTACAAATCATGTTGTTGCAATTTTTCTTGCAACTTTACTATATTTTGTTTCTTCTTAGATTTGTGATAGTCTCATTCCTCAACAACTTGGGATTGATGTTATTGGTTTTTTAAATTAACATTGGAAGTACGAACGTGTAACTGTTACAACAAGACAAGATCATCATTTTACTTGAGCAAGTCACCATTAGATGTTAGCATAACTTTACTTTCCGCAAGTGTGATTTTCTTTATGCGAATTTGATTTACTTTCCGCAAGTGTGATTTACTTTCTACAAGGTGTGATTACTATCTACAAAGTGTGATTTATTTTTCACAAGAGAGATTTAATTTTTGCAAGTGTGATTTTATTTTCCCGCAAACATGATATTTGTTTTTCTGCAATTTGAGAATTAGGATAGCTTGGTGACTTAATTAAGTATCTTTAAATCTCAACTTTTGACATTCAAAGTACTACAACTCCTTAGCGATTACAACACTACACTTGCGTATACATTGCATGATAGTTCATAAGTAATATATGACCTCGAATTGATAATTAAATGCACAATTCTTCAGTTGCTCAATGAGTTAATTAAGAAGTAATTGGAAAGTCCATCAATCACCCATGTCATTAAATTGGTTCCTACATTGGGATACCTAGTACCCTAAGTCTTCACTTTCTTCAGGAGTCATGTATGAGTTCTATGGAGGTTTAGTAGAAGTAGAATTTTTTGCAGAACCCTTTTCCATGTGAGAAAATAATAACAATCCTCTTTTTTTTTTCTTTATCACAATTTTTGAATAACCAAAAATAGATCCTCCAATCAAAATTTATGCTAATTCTAAGTTAACATACCTTTACAAGCCTTGGTTTGTAGACTGTCTTGTTGGCCAACCTTTCTCCTGAAGTATCTCTGAAATTTAAACCCATCTTAATCTAAAATTTTGGCTTGTAGGAGCCTACTATGTCTTCACTGCAATGCCATGGGTTTGACCAAATTCCAATTTGCTAAGAGAAATTTATGCTAACTTTCCCAAAACTTGTTGTTTTTGTTCCTTTCAAGAGAACAAATTTGTACAACTTGCAACATGTCCAATTTTTCAAAAATACTTCTAAATTTTTGATATGAAATACTTTGATTTGTCTTCTTTCCAATGGAACTATTAGAACTCAATTTGGACTTTTCAAGCTTAATATATGATTTTTTTACCATCAACACATGTTTGAGACTAGCTCTGGACTAGTAAAAAACCCTAATTTCCACAACCTGTGTTTCCAAAAGTGTAACAAACTAGAGCTTGAATTTTGTATCATAAGTACTTCACTATGTCTCCTTAGCCTCTAAAAAAAAATTCTATCCAAAACTTCCTAAAAAAAAGTTATAGAAAAAATACCAAGATGACTTGTTTGAAGGAGCCAAACCCAAGGATCATATGCTTTGGATCCAAATGTTATGCACCAAACAACCAAATAGCATAAAAATAGAAAGAGAAGTAAATCTTACCTTGAGAATGAGAAGCCTCTTCGAGGGGGTAACCTCATTTTATGATATAACAAATGCATAATATGAGATGATATCTACAACTAGGTCTCCTTGACATATATGGGAGACAAAGGGTACAATTACAATTAAAGGGCATAACCAACCAATAAGGACAACACTAATCTAACAATAGAAATGTAATAACTCAATATCCAGGGCTTAACAATGCATTAGTCTTCTTCCTATCACGCATTACCATGATTTGTGAGGTGCATTTGGTTATTGCCTTCCATTATATTGTTGTTAAGGACTTAACTTTGAATAACTGGAGACTTGGCCTCATTTGTTTGATGATGTCATGCATTTCCTTTGGCATTGGTTATATGATGGCAGTGTTGATGATTGGTTTGTTTTATTCTTGTGCATATCTTAGGCACGTGTCGACCCTACTAATTATATGGGGGATATTTGGGGTTATTTTGAACTATGCCATAAGGTGGTTTTTTAGTTTGATTATTAGCAATGATGAGTGTTGTAAATTCAGGTGGAATGAGTGTGATGGAGACCATGTGAGGGGGAGAAGATGTACAAGGGAGAGATAGGCCACAAGGAAGAGAGAGGTTGTGAGGGAGAGAGAGCCCTTGACCTTGAGCAACTCAACCATGGTGATATACTTACTAAGTGTAGTTATAGCTAGTTAAGCATGTAACATAGTGATACCATGGAGCTCACACATATAAATGGAGGTCACACTAGTGCTAAATAATTTGAAACTAATGAAAAACACATTGGGTGAAATTTTGATCTGAGATTTTCTGTGAGAACTTTCTCTACAAAAATCTACGACAAGGATATTTTATTGACGACTAATTGGATGTGAACATGAGAAAATAATTTCTTTACAATGCATATGAATGTGAGTAAAAGATCCTCGTCGTAGATTTTTGTAGAGAAAGTTCTCACAAAAAATCTTGGATCAAGTGGTATCAGAGCAAGTCTGACCAGTTTTGTAGATTGCGAATATAACCATGGGAAAGGCAAAGAAGCAGGCATGGCTTCGTGAGCTTGAAGAAATAAACCAGGCCATTCATGTAGAGAACATTGAATTGAGGAGGTTGCTTCAAGAATCTAAAGAATAAAAGAGCAAACTACGACTGCAACTACAAGTTATTGAGGATCAAGTTGGGGAATTCTCTACTACAGGAGAAGCAGAAATTCCCTCCAAGACCAGACAAACTTGTGGCCATGGCAGGTATATCAGTTAAGGTTCTTGTTATGAAAATATTGATACTTGCACATATTTTCATATAATAGAGGATGCTCTCCAGACACCAGGTAACCAAGGTGGTTTCCTAGAAGCCTCACCTATAGCTTCATCCAACGAGGAGGAGCAGTTGGCAAAATTCCAAGAAGAAGACCAAGTGTCACAAGCAAGAATGAAGGTAAAGAATTCTCCATGTTCAATTCCTTCCCTCATTAATGATGGTGCTTCTTTTGGTGCTTTTGAAAGGCACACCAAGGGCATTGGCTTGAAGTTGTTGAGGAATATGGTGTATGAAGGAGGAGGTATTGGTATTGATGGCCAAGGCATCATTCAACCATTGGAGGTTAAAGGAAGACCATGATATGTAGGATTGGGGTATGGTGAAAGAGAATGCTCAAAAGCAACAGAAGCAGAGGATTATTCAAGCAAAGAGCTTAGATCATCACAAACACCATCTAAGAAAAATGATGGCACATCACTTTCTGAAAGTGATAGATCTAGCACAAGATTCCAGAGAAAATCAAAGTCTCCTTGAAAAGATTGGGACATCAAGAATATTGCAAAGTACTGGAAGAGGAAAGCTCCTTATAGTGAAGGTGAGAAGGACATGAAGTCACTCAACTATTGCACTCACTGCCAAATGAGTGGTCACTGGATCAGGAAATGTTGGAATTTTCACCCCAAACTTTGTTGCACACCAAGCAAGAAGCCCACACAAGAGCCCATGTAGTTGGAGGCTTGATCCAAGTGGATCCTCCTCAGTCGAAAAAAAATGGCCAAAAATCAAAGTGTCGAGAATTTGACAAAAGAAACACAAAGTTAAAGATCTCGATGAGAGCTTTCCAACGACACAAATGACAACTCAAATGGACTCCAGATATCAAAGTTATGGAGTTCTAAAATTTTCGGCAAACAGACAAATCTAGCAAAGTTGATTGTGCAGTCCGTACAATACTGATGTCAACATGTTGATGTGGTAGCACCATAGGCTGTCACGTGTCACATGTTTTTGGTAATTTCGAGGGTCCAAGTGGACAAGTAAAAATGTGCCATGTGGCAGTCGTACGAATGCCACATGGAAATATGGAAGCTGACACTACAGTCTGTACAGTGTTGATGTCAACATGCTGATGTGGAAGCACCACAGACTGCCATGTGTCAGGTGGATTTAGCCTTTTCAGGGGTCCAAATGGACCAGTAAAATTGTGCCACATGTTATCCATATGGATGACGTGGTAGTATGGCAGCTGATGTGTCGGTTGACTGGGTAGTATGATGGATGATGTGGTGTTGACTAGATCGTTGACTAGGTTGTTGATGGGGCACCATATGCTGTCTGAGCAGGCATGTGGTGTTGATTATGCGAGTGATTGAGAACCATGTGAGCCAATCACAGGATGCCACGTGGCAACCCATAGTTTCCTAATGAGGGCTAAGGATAAAACATTTTGTTTAAAAAAAAATGGCACAGTCGGACCGACCATGATTTGAACACTGGACTTCCAAGTGGCGGGCGCATAACAACCTACGGCTAATCACCATATCGATGGCAATAGTTGGAACGTTTGGCAGAGTTTTTTTACTTCAGGGGAATTAGTTACAGTGGATGCCAAAAAGGGGAGGCTCGTAGGTTTGACCTCCAAGCCTCCTTCGATATAGCCAAACGCTTAACCACTGCACCAATGGCGCTTATTGGTAAATCCGCCCAATCAAAATTTATTTAAAGTACAAAAATTTCCATCTGATGGAGTTACAGGCGTGGGCCTGTTTTGGCACTTTTTTCAAGATTTGCAAGCATTTAATGCAGGAGGTACGACCTATTTAGCACATAGATCGAGGCAGAGAGCCCATGGGGGGTCCATAAGTGACAGTGACATGATGGTACAAAAGTATAGTCATTTTTGCACGATTTTTCGAGTTGGATTCAATGTAGTAGTTTGTTTTGTGATCTGAGCAGTGGAATTTGAGGGCTATGGCCAAACCCATGTTTGATTGACATGCTTTATGAGGCAGAGTTGCACTCTTCAGAATATAGCCAAGTTTACAGTCAAAAGTTGCAGAATGA
Source organism: Picea glauca (assembly GCA_000966675.3). NCBI lineage: Eukaryota > Viridiplantae > Streptophyta > Pinopsida > Pinales > Pinaceae > Picea > Picea glauca. The sequence goes on from JZKD02S1726502.1 coordinate 149,136, forward strand.
CGAGACAAACCTGTCGGTGTTGTGTATGTTGAGTTTTGAGCCACATATTGAGTGACTTTGTGAAAAAACCAATGTAAGTATCATTAATTTATGATTTTGCCTCTTTTTGGGAATTGTAAGAGGATATAAATGTGTTTGTAGATTCTGGTGGTCTTTGATGCTGCAGTAGGACAATGAGATCTGAAATTTGTAGGGAATTATTGCCATATGGTAAAGTGGAAAATGGAAAAACCAAGGGATATTGAAAACTTTGATATATGTTTCCCTTTTTATAGTGGATTTGGAGACCATAGAGTCTTTCAATAAGTGCTTGTATTCGACATCCTGACTTAGCCATGTGCATTTTTTTATGGTGGAATTTGAAGGCCATGGTGTCTTCCACTAATGCACTTTGATGGAAATTGTAATTTTGAAGTTTTCGTTGCACATGTTTGAAGTAGAGTTCGGAAACCATAGAGTTTCACCACTAGTGCACAATTGGGTGCTTGAAAAATTAATGTTGAAACATTGTGAAGGTTTTTTGTAGCCACTCTTTAGTGATGATGAGAGTGAGAGGCATTTTGTTCTATGCCTAAAAATTTGTTAAGCCTTGTTGGAAACATTGCAATGGATCTTGGTGCCAATGTTGAGTGAGAGGCATTATTTTTTCCTAGGCCTGTTTTGGAAATCATTGTAAACTTGTCCATGAGTGTTTTATAAACTCTTGGAAAGTATGGTCTTGCTTTGAAATTTGCAAAATTATGATCATGTATTAACAACTACAGATTTGCATTGATGCAAGTGTNAGATTGGGTGTGATGGATGGTTAACCTATGGTATTGTTGGTTATGGTTTTGATGGGGCATGATTTGGTGATTATGTACATTATGTGCTTTTGACCTAGCCCTATTGGTTATATGCATCATGTGCTAATCGTTTGGCATAATGCTCTTGTAGTTTGGATGGTAAAAGGACTTTAGCTTTGCATTGACTTGATGCATGTTAATAATGCACCAAACACCCAAATAGCATAAATATAGAAAGAGAAGTAACTCCACACCTTGAGAATGAGATAGAAGAACGAATGGGAAGCCTCTTTGAGGAGGCAACCTCCTTATACAATATAACGAACGCACAAGATGAGATGATCTTTAAAACTAGGTCTCCTTGTTATCTATAGGAGACAAAGGGTAGAATTACAATTAAAGGGTCTAGTCGACCAGTAAAGAGCCTAGCCAACCAATAAGGACAACACTAATATAACAACAAAAATGTAATAACTCTATGGCTTAACATGCCCCTTCCCTTTAAACAAATGTTGCCCTCAACACTTGATTCACTATGAATTTTTCTGCATGAATAATTCATTTTCCCATGTCACATCTTCTACTGCTAGGTTCTTTCACCTGATGAGGTACTAAGTAATTGCTCAATTTTGCAATTGCTTGATCTGTGTTTGAAGGATTATTTTTGGTTTTAGTATGATTTTCTCTTCTTCGTTAATCTCTGGTAAAATAGTTTGAATTGAGATCTTGTCACTGATTACCTTCTTTAAGAAAGAAACATGGAAGACTGGAGGTACACATGAAGATGGAGGCAACTCCAATTTGTAATCCATACTTCCAATCCTTTGCAACACCTTATAGGGACCATAGCACTTGGGTGCTAATTTATTGTCCTTCTTTTGTTGCTTGAGAGACATTTGTTTATATGGTTGTAGCCTCAAAAATGCCTAATCCCTCACTTCAAATTACCTTTTGCTACGATATTGATATGTTTGTTGTTCCATCCTATTTTGTGCTATAGCCAAGTTGTCCTTCAACAATAGGAGAACCTCTTGTTGGTTCTCTATGTGGTCCTTCATTGCTTGAAACTTCACTTTCCCTCTCAAGGGTGATGTGATGGATGGAGGATGATAGCCATAAAGTGCCATAAATGGGGACATATTTTATGAAGTATGAAAGGATGTGTTGTGCCACCATTATGCCAAGGGAAACTACTTGAACCATTGTGTTTGTTTATCAGATGCAAAGAAACAAAGATATTCTTCTAGACTTTTATTCACAATCTCAGTTTACCCATCAGATTGAGGATGGTAAGAGGAGTTGTGAGCCAACTGAGTACCCAAACAAGAAATAATTCAGTCCAAAAATTACTAGCAAAAATTGGATCTCTATCACTTGCAATAAACTCGGGGATTCCATGTAGCTTTTGAATTGTTTCCATGAATGTTTTAGCTACTATAATTTATTTAAAAGGATAAGAACAAGAGAAAAAGTGGGCATACTTTGTGAGTTGATCCACCACTACCACGATGACACTCTTTCCTTTAGAATTTGGTAGACATGTAATAAAATCCATTGAGACCTCTTCCCAACGTTGACTTGGTATGGCTAATGGTTGTAGGAGACCCGTGGTCTCGATTGTCTCTCCCTTATTTTGTTGGCAAACTAAACATTTAGACACAAATTTTTGAACATCACTTTTAAGAACTTCCTAGAAAAAATCCTTCATGATCTTATGGGGGAACAATTGAATATTCGTATACATGGAGTCTTCAAATCCTTTCTAACAACCTTGCAGAAGCTTATGCACTCTTGCAAGGTCTAAGGCTTGCTACCACTCTATATTTTCAAAATTTAGCTATGGTGGAGAATTAAAAGAATGTCATTAGAAATTTGGTTCTAGGTACAAACCCCTTAGATTACAAGTTAGCATCAGTGTTTATCATGATTCAACAAGCCTTGTCTATTATTCCTGGCATGATATTCTATCATGTGCTTAGAGAAAACAATCAAATTGCGGACCAATATGAAAACAAGGAAGCTCTAGGAAAAAAAAGGATCATTGTTATCAACAATAAGATCTACCACCAACCAATTCCACAATGTTACTTGTCACCTCAAGAAAGGTCAAATCGTATGGATAATTGGCTCATAGCATGGGTGAAAAGTGGCATATTATATTCTTTAGGGTGAGGCAACGACTCCCATGTCACATGCCCCAAACTCATAACTTATGTAATTATGAACTAACACCCCTCTGCTCGCACTATCAAGGTGGGATTAAGACCATGGCATTAGAGCTAGTTCTTTGGTGTCCCTGAAATTTTAGCCTGCGACTCTGGCTAGCAAATTTTGACTTGGCTCTGCGGTTTGGTGGCTCTCATCTCTGCAAACTCTTGGGAAAACGGTTTCTCTTAGTTTCTTTTATATTGGAGGATATTTCATAACCAGACATCAACCCTTCTCTTAGTCTTGTATTCTTTGTGGTTTTGCTTCAATTTGGTATGGTCCTACTATATGTGGGTCATTCCCAATTTGGTTTAGAGGCTTTGATTTGGCCTTGTGGAAGTTGGACATATTTGTTACTCTAGGCATTCAATTTGGAATTTCCCATCAATTTGGATGTTTGTAGGGGGGTGTTGTTGTTTCTATAGTCACCCTTTGCGGTGACAGAGGAAGGGGGTTACTGGTTCAGGCTCAATGTCCTCATTTATTATATCCCTAGGCGTAATCTTTCTCATGGTTTGTTTCATCCCAACACTCTCATGGAATCAAGGTAGGCTATTCAATGAATAGTAAGAAGGTGGGAAGGAAAAATGATGTCAATAGTGCCTCAATTCAATCTTTATCCAAGAAAATTTAGGAACCAAGGAAAATACTTTAGCACAATTGTAAATCATATGGGGGATTTTGGTGTAGTAGAAGAGGCACATTAGAAAATTAGAGGCAGAATGCAATGCTCTCCATAGTATCATTTTTAAAATGACACAAGGGAAGTAGGTTGGTCCCTCAATATTGATGGTGAATTTGATTACTAATCAGTTTAGGGACACCTCGGTTAACCAACTCCTAGACTTGAATGTGCAAGTGTAGGATAATGATAAAGAAGCTACAAACAAGGCCAATAATAACCACGCCATTGGTTAATTTCCTATGTTTTTTAGAACCATAAGGTTTTTTAGGCACTTTTTGTAGAATTTACATTGTTAAGTACTAGATAGCTATTGGTTGGACATATGATCCTTTTTTATTTGTGGCTATGAACAAACAGACTTCTTATTGTAACTCAGTTGTGAGCATTTGTTGCAGCCTTTTTCTTAGTATAATATCTACGAGCTCTTGTTAAAAATAAATGAAAAAATTAAGGAACCCTAAATGTCCTCCTATAAGAGAAGTGTCCAATTCCAAAATGACCTTTTGTTTGAGTTGGGAATTCTTACATAAACATAGGTAATCTTGATACCATATTGAATCATTATTCCAACAAATTTATCTAATGCACTTGGGTCCTCTTGTAGTTGTTGAATGATATTGCATACCTTCTATCTTGCTTCCATTCTATCCTTGCTTCTACCACCCAATCAAATTGTGGAATGGAAATAGCACAAAGTAAACCCTCTATGTCTTCTTCTTTCCTTGAAAATGCATTTGCCACCACATTTTGTTTTCCTTTATTTGTAGATAATTTCAAAGTCATAACCTAACATCTTTGTAACCCATTTTTTTTTCATTTTTTGAAGATAATCATTGTTCCAAGAAGTACTTCAAACTATCATGTTCTGTTCTTACATTGAAGTGTCTTCCTATTAGATCAGGGTGACATTTCTTAACTACATGTATTATGGCCAACATTTCCTTTTCATAAACAGGTTTGATTAAGTTATTTCCTTTAAGTTGGTGGCTTTCAAAGGCAAAGGGCCTTGCTTCTTGCATTAAAATTACACCAATGCCAAGCCCTAAGGCATCACAACCCACAATAAAGGTTTTTGTGAAATTACGTAGGGTGGGGATGAGAGTTGTACACATAGCCTCCATATTTTTTCAAAATCTTTGGTTGATTCTTGAGTCCAAGAAAATGCCTCCTTTAATAATGTTGTTAGAGGTGTTGTTATTTGACCATAGTTATTTACAAACTTGTGGTAATGGCTCACCAACCCCAAGAATCCTCTAAGATACTTCAAGGTTTAGGGAATTGGCCATTCCATCATAGTTTTAATTTTGTTAGGGTCCACTTTGACACCTTCATGAGATACAATATGACCTAAATATTCCGCTTCTTGAACCCAAAGGAGCACTTGGAAGGCTTTGCATAAATTTGTTGCTCTTCCAATAGTTTTAAGAATGCGTCAACATGATGTACATGCTCTTCTGAATATTTGTTGTAGATTAGTATATCATCAAAAAATACTATCACAAATTTTATGAGGAAGGGTTTGAAAATATAATTCAATGAGCTTTGAAATGTAGAAGGTGCATTAGTAAGGCCAAATGACATCACCAAAAAATCATAATGACCTTCATGCGTTTTAAAGGCTTTTTTGGGGATGTCTTCTTATCTCATTATGATTTGATGATATCCAGAATGGAGATCCAAATTGGTAAATAAAAATGTTCCTTGCAATTCATATAATAATTCATCAATGCCATGAATAGAAAACTTATCTTTAATGGCCATTTTGTGGAGCTCTCTGTAATTTGGATGCATACACCATGAACCTTCCTTTTTGTAAACAATCACCACCGGTGAAGAGAAATCACATTGGCTAGGTTGAATGATGCCAACCTCTAACATTTCTTGAACCATACACTCAATCTCACTCTTTTGTGCATATGGGTACCTATAAGGTCTGATGTTAAGTGGTACACTTCTCAACTGCAAATGAATAACATGGTCATGATCTTGAGCAAGTGGAATACCTTTAGGCATCTCTCCAAATACCTTAGAATGATTATCAATAACTTTTTGGAGATACACGGGAACAAAGGGTGTAGATGTTTCAACATCTAGTAAGCACAATTATGTAATTACACCATGGTGTCAATTTTTAAGCAATTTTTTCATGTTGTTAGATCTTATATCTTTAGAGGGTTTCCCTTGGATACCTTTGAGTTCAATTTCCTTTCCTTCTAAGGAAAATCTCATGAAAAGTTCCTGAAAAATAAGATCCATTGTTCCTGATGATTATAACCATTGGACCCATAATACAACATCAACACCACCCACTTGGATTGTAATCATTGGAGTATCCAATAAATACTTTCGCATAGTGAGTTTAATGTTATGGAACTTCCCTGAATAATTTATGGTACTTCATTTGCAATCATTACTTGAAACTCGAGTGTTGGGTATATAAAGCAATTAAGAAGTTTGGCTAATTTGCAATTAATGAAGTTATGGGTACTAGTAGAATCAATTAACATTTTTACCTTTTTCTTTTTGATATATCCTTCTATATTGAGATTTTGAGGAGTGTTGATGCCAACCAATGCATGAAAATATATGGTTGGAGTAGTCTCTTCTAGTTCTAGATCTTGCAACAATTCTAGTTCTTGATCTTCTTCCTCTTCACAATCTATGTATAATCATTTCCTCTCACCGCACTTATGCCCCTTACTAGTTGTCACAATTGAAACATAGTACCTTTGGTCTTATTTCATGCATGTGTTGAGGTGTCAACCTTATCAGTTGAGTGAGGTTAGGGGTCTTATTTCTTCCTTTAGTGGCCACCCTTCTAGTAGACATATTTTTACTTTTAACTTTCCTTGGCAGATTGAAAGCATGATCCAAGGATTTAGGTTCCAAGAGACACACCTCATGTTGAATGCACTCCTCTTGAATGCTCTTTACTCTGAGACTTAGGTTTTGAAATTGTTTAATGTGTTATGCAATTGGACCTCTTTGTCGAAGATTTATCAATTCACTAAAGAATGTGTTGATCATAATATCTCCATAATGTGATATCCACTCATCTATAAAAATGGACCAAGAGAGAATATAATCATTTTTTCATTCACAAAGCAATTGGTACCAAACAAATTGATCGGATTCTAAATACAAGGATGCAAGAGTTACCCTTTTTAAAGTTGGCACTTGGTGTAGATAAAAGAACTGTTCCATCTAAAATATCCATGTTATAGTATCTTTACCATCAAATTTCCTCCTATTGATCTTGGGAATTAAGTAGTTCCTTGGTCGTAAGTTAAACCCATCATGATGTGGATCTTGGAGTGATGAATGATCATGGTTCTAGGACTCAATATTCATGTTCTCAAATTGTGTTAAAATGTTCCATGTATATGATTGAGGTTCAACAATTTTGTTCCCCCTATTTTCATTATTTCCTTGTGTTACAATATCACTTTTAGGGAACCTCTCATCTAGGGTATGTAATAGCATGGATTCCATGGAATTTTGTAATCGTTCCATCTTTTGATCCATTTTACCTTCAATTTTTGTTTTAAGGATTTCTTGAGAACATGTCAAATCAGCCTTTTTCAACACATTATTGTTGATGGGAGCCTAAATTGGCATACTTTCAGCACCTGTCTAGTACCTTTTTCCTTACCATTTTCCACTGATCATTCTCTTTTTATACCTTCCTTATCATGTTTTGTCTCACTTTTCACCAAGGTATGAATCTTTCCCCATATGCCATTTTTATGCTATTCTTACATATTTATTAAGGAACTTGTTACTTTCATGCACTAACACTGTTATACAGGAGCAATTACAGTGGCTTCCTTACAATAGTTGCAACTCCTTACAATGGTTGCAATTAATCTCTGTTGATGCGACTCTGAGCATAATACAATTGTTGCAACTCTGAGTATGATATTGTTGTTGCAACTCCGAGTACGATACATTTGTTGCAACTCCGAGTACAAATTATGCTAGCACAACAGTCAATATTACAGTCGACAGTCAAGGAATGTTCCTCACATAGGAAGGTGCCAAGAGGCAAGTGGACAATCAAAATAGAAATTAGTTTGCTTACTAATTGTCACTCAATTGATCCAAGTCAACACATGCTCGATCTTTACCAAAATTCATCAATATCAATGTAAACGGATGAACAACCTTATTCTCATGGCTTTCCATTTGTCCCTTTGTTTTATTTTAGACATTGGTTGCATTATATAAACACCCCATCTCCCTTGAGATCGGGGGGCATTATTCTTGCGATAACATTCAGTTGTTATTGTAATTTTTAGACTTCTGCAATATAATTTTCATTCTTCTCTTGTTTACATGTTGATGTGTTGATGTTCGTGTGATTATGATTTTGTAGCCTAGTTCCTTGTCTATGGGGGTAGGGCCCCCTCCTTAGTCAGGTACTGCCTGTAACACTAGGAATAAGATTTAACATTTCAATTTTGTTCATTTAATTATGTAGTTGTTTCATTTCTTAATCTGTTGCAATTCCAGATTATGTAGAATAGTTAATTGCAATTCAGGTGTGGTTAATGTTTAGTTTCCTAATGTCATGAGTCCTGCAATATTAAGATGCAACTCAATGTTTATTTCATTTATGTAAGTTTGCAATCACAAACGTTGCCACAACTTCTATCGTTGCAATTCACATTGTTGTAGCTTCGTTGTTGCAACTCACGTCGTTGTTACTTTTGTGTTGTAGCTTTGTTTCTACAAATCATGTTGTTGCAATTTTTCTTGCAACTTTACTATATTTTGTTTCTTCTTAGATTTGTGATAGTCTCATTCCTCAACAACTTGGGATTGATGTTATTGGTTTTTTAAATTAACATTGGAAGTACGAACGTGTAACTGTTACAACAAGACAAGATCATCATTTTACTTGAGCAAGTCACCATTAGATGTTAGCATAACTTTACTTTCCGCAAGTGTGATTTTCTTTATGCGAATTTGATTTACTTTCCGCAAGTGTGATTTACTTTCTACAAGGTGTGATTACTATCTACAAAGTGTGATTTATTTTTCACAAGAGAGATTTAATTTTTGCAAGTGTGATTTTATTTTCCCGCAAACATGATATTTGTTTTTCTGCAATTTGAGAATTAGGATAGCTTGGTGACTTAATTAAGTATCTTTAAATCTCAACTTTTGACATTCAAAGTACTACAACTCCTTAGCGATTACAACACTACACTTGCGTATACATTGCATGATAGTTCATAAGTAATATATGACCTCGAATTGATAATTAAATGCACAATTCTTCAGTTGCTCAATGAGTTAATTAAGAAGTAATTGGAAAGTCCATCAATCACCCATGTCATTAAATTGGTTCCTACATTGGGATACCTAGTACCCTAAGTCTTCACTTTCTTCAGGAGTCATGTATGAGTTCTATGGAGGTTTAGTAGAAGTAGAATTTTTTGCAGAACCCTTTTCCATGTGAGAAAATAATAACAATCCTCTTTTTTTTTTCTTTATCACAATTTTTGAATAACCAAAAATAGATCCTCCAATCAAAATTTATGCTAATTCTAAGTTAACATACCTTTACAAGCCTTGGTTTGTAGACTGTCTTGTTGGCCAACCTTTCTCCTGAAGTATCTCTGAAATTTAAACCCATCTTAATCTAAAATTTTGGCTTGTAGGAGCCTACTATGTCTTCACTGCAATGCCATGGGTTTGACCAAATTCCAATTTGCTAAGAGAAATTTATGCTAACTTTCCCAAAACTTGTTGTTTTTGTTCCTTTCAAGAGAACAAATTTGTACAACTTGCAACATGTCCAATTTTTCAAAAATACTTCTAAATTTTTGATATGAAATACTTTGATTTGTCTTCTTTCCAATGGAACTATTAGAACTCAATTTGGACTTTTCAAGCTTAATATATGATTTTTTTACCATCAACACATGTTTGAGACTAGCTCTGGACTAGTAAAAAACCCTAATTTCCACAACCTGTGTTTCCAAAAGTGTAACAAACTAGAGCTTGAATTTTGTATCATAAGTACTTCACTATGTCTCCTTAGCCTCTAAAAAAAAATTCTATCCAAAACTTCCTAAAAAAAAGTTATAGAAAAAATACCAAGATGACTTGTTTGAAGGAGCCAAACCCAAGGATCATATGCTTTGGATCCAAATGTTATGCACCAAACAACCAAATAGCATAAAAATAGAAAGAGAAGTAAATCTTACCTTGAGAATGAGAAGCCTCTTCGAGGGGGTAACCTCATTTTATGATATAACAAATGCATAATATGAGATGATATCTACAACTAGGTCTCCTTGACATATATGGGAGACAAAGGGTACAATTACAATTAAAGGGCATAACCAACCAATAAGGACAACACTAATCTAACAATAGAAATGTAATAACTCAATATCCAGGGCTTAACAATGCATTAGTCTTCTTCCTATCACGCATTACCATGATTTGTGAGGTGCATTTGGTTATTGCCTTCCATTATATTGTTGTTAAGGACTTAACTTTGAATAACTGGAGACTTGGCCTCATTTGTTTGATGATGTCATGCATTTCCTTTGGCATTGGTTATATGATGGCAGTGTTGATGATTGGTTTGTTTTATTCTTGTGCATATCTTAGGCACGTGTCGACCCTACTAATTATATGGGGGATATTTGGGGTTATTTTGAACTATGCCATAAGGTGGTTTTTTAGTTTGATTATTAGCAATGATGAGTGTTGTAAATTCAGGTGGAATGAGTGTGATGGAGACCATGTGAGGGGGAGAAGATGTACAAGGGAGAGATAGGCCACAAGGAAGAGAGAGGTTGTGAGGGAGAGAGAGCCCTTGACCTTGAGCAACTCAACCATGGTGATATACTTACTAAGTGTAGTTATAGCTAGTTAAGCATGTAACATAGTGATACCATGGAGCTCACACATATAAATGGAGGTCACACTAGTGCTAAATAATTTGAAACTAATGAAAAACACATTGGGTGAAATTTTGATCTGAGATTTTCTGTGAGAACTTTCTCTACAAAAATCTACGACAAGGATATTTTATTGACGACTAATTGGATGTGAACATGAGAAAATAATTTCTTTACAATGCATATGAATGTGAGTAAAAGATCCTCGTCGTAGATTTTTGTAGAGAAAGTTCTCACAAAAAATCTTGGATCAAGTGGTATCAGAGCAAGTCTGACCAGTTTTGTAGATTGCGAATATAACCATGGGAAAGGCAAAGAAGCAGGCATGGCTTCGTGAGCTTGAAGAAATAAACCAGGCCATTCATGTAGAGAACATTGAATTGAGGAGGTTGCTTCAAGAATCTAAAGAATAAAAGAGCAAACTACGACTGCAACTACAAGTTATTGAGGATCAAGTTGGGGAATTCTCTACTACAGGAGAAGCAGAAATTCCCTCCAAGACCAGACAAACTTGTGGCCATGGCAGGTATATCAGTTAAGGTTCTTGTTATGAAAATATTGATACTTGCACATATTTTCATATAATAGAGGATGCTCTCCAGACACCAGGTAACCAAGGTGGTTTCCTAGAAGCCTCACCTATAGCTTCATCCAACGAGGAGGAGCAGTTGGCAAAATTCCAAGAAGAAGACCAAGTGTCACAAGCAAGAATGAAGGTAAAGAATTCTCCATGTTCAATTCCTTCCCTCATTAATGATGGTGCTTCTTTTGGTGCTTTTGAAAGGCACACCAAGGGCATTGGCTTGAAGTTGTTGAGGAATATGGTGTATGAAGGAGGAGGTATTGGTATTGATGGCCAAGGCATCATTCAACCATTGGAGGTTAAAGGAAGACCATGATATGTAGGATTGGGGTATGGTGAAAGAGAATGCTCAAAAGCAACAGAAGCAGAGGATTATTCAAGCAAAGAGCTTAGATCATCACAAACACCATCTAAGAAAAATGATGGCACATCACTTTCTGAAAGTGATAGATCTAGCACAAGATTCCAGAGAAAATCAAAGTCTCCTTGAAAAGATTGGGACATCAAGAATATTGCAAAGTACTGGAAGAGGAAAGCTCCTTATAGTGAAGGTGAGAAGGACATGAAGTCACTCAACTATTGCACTCACTGCCAAATGAGTGGTCACTGGATCAGGAAATGTTGGAATTTTCACCCCAAACTTTGTTGCACACCAAGCAAGAAGCCCACACAAGAGCCCATGTAGTTGGAGGCTTGATCCAAGTGGATCCTCCTCAGTCGAAAAAAAATGGCCAAAAATCAAAGTGTCGAGAATTTGACAAAAGAAACACAAAGTTAAAGATCTCGATGAGAGCTTTCCAACGACACAAATGACAACTCAAATGGACTCCAGATATCAAAGTTATGGAGTTCTAAAATTTTCGGCAAACAGACAAATCTAGCAAAGTTGATTGTGCAGTCCGTACAATACTGATGTCAACATGTTGATGTGGTAGCACCATAGGCTGTCACGTGTCACATGTTTTTGGTAATTTCGAGGGTCCAAGTGGACAAGTAAAAATGTGCCATGTGGCAGTCGTACGAATGCCACATGGAAATATGGAAGCTGACACTACAGTCTGTACAGTGTTGATGTCAACATGCTGATGTGGAAGCACCACAGACTGCCATGTGTCAGGTGGATTTAGCCTTTTCAGGGGTCCAAATGGACCAGTAAAATTGTGCCACATGTTATCCATATGGATGACGTGGTAGTATGGCAGCTGATGTGTCGGTTGACTGGGTAGTATGATGGATGATGTGGTGTTGACTAGATCGTTGACTAGGTTGTTGATGGGGCACCATATGCTGTCTGAGCAGGCATGTGGTGTTGATTATGCGAGTGATTGAGAACCATGTGAGCCAATCACAGGATGCCACGTGGCAACCCATAGTTTCCTAATGAGGGCTAAGGATAAAACATTTTGTTTAAAAAAAAATGGCACAGTCGGACCGACCATGATTTGAACACTGGACTTCCAAGTGGCGGGCGCATAACAACCTACGGCTAATCACCATATCGATGGCAATAGTTGGAACGTTTGGCAGAGTTTTTTTACTTCAGGGGAATTAGTTACAGTGGATGCCAAAAAGGGGAGGCTCGTAGGTTTGACCTCCAAGCCTCCTTCGATATAGCCAAACGCTTAACCACTGCACCAATGGCGCTTATTGGTAAATCCGCCCAATCAAAATTTATTTAAAGTACAAAAATTTCCATCTGATGGAGTTACAGGCGTGGGCCTGTTTTGGCACTTTTTTCAAGATTTGCAAGCATTTAATGCAGGAGGTACGACCTATTTAGCACATAGATCGAGGCAGAGAGCCCATGGGGGGTCCATAAGTGACAGTGACATGATGGTACAAAAGTATAGTCATTTTTGCACGATTTTTCGAGTTGGATTCAATGTAGTAGTTTGTTTTGTGATCTGAGCAGTGGAATTTGAGGGCTATGGCCAAACCCATGTTTGATTGACATGCTTTATGAGGCAGAGTTGCACTCTTCAGAATATAGCCAAGTTTACAGTCAAAAGTTGCAGAATGACGAGACAAACCTGTCGGTGTTGTGTATGTTGAGTTTTGAGCCACATATTGAGTGACTTTGTGAAAAAACCAATGTAAGTATCATTAATTTATGATTTTGCCTCTTTTTGGGAATTGTAAGAGGATATAAATGTGTTTGTAGATTCTGGTGGTCTTTGATGCTGCAGTAGGACAATGAGATCTGAAATTTGTAGGGAATTATTGCCATATGGTAAAGTGGAAAATGGAAAAACCAAGGGATATTGAAAACTTTGATATATGTTTCCCTTTTTATAGTGGATTTGGAGACCATAGAGTCTTTCAATAAGTGCTTGTATTCGACATCCTGACTTAGCCATGTGCATTTTTTTATGGTGGAATTTGAAGGCCATGGTGTCTTCCACTAATGCACTTTGATGGAAATTGTAATTTTGAAGTTTTCGTTGCACATGTTTGAAGTAGAGTTCGGAAACCATAGAGTTTCACCACTAGTGCACAATTGGGTGCTTGAAAAATTAATGTTGAAACATTGTGAAGGTTTTTTGTAGCCACTCTTTAGTGATGATGAGAGTGAGAGGCATTTTGTTCTATGCCTAAAAATTTGTTAAGCCTTGTTGGAAACATTGCAATGGATCTTGGTGCCAATGTTGAGTGAGAGGCATTATTTTTTCCTAGGCCTGTTTTGGAAATCATTGTAAACTTGTCCATGAGTGTTTTATAAACTCTTGGAAAGTATGGTCTTGCTTTGAAATTTGCAAAATTATGATCATGTATTAACAACTACAGATTTGCATTGATGCAAGTGTTAGCTTCGACATCCTCATTCTGAAGTACAAAGGTGAAGGAGAAGAAGGGTGTGGCCTTTCCGAGACATTTGTTATGCAGAGCAAGAAATCAACTACATATTTGCATTGATGCAAGTGTTGTCATCGACATCCTCATTCTGAAGTACAAAGTTGAAGGAGAAGAAGGGTGTGGCCTTTTAGAGACATTTGTTATACAGATCAAAGAATCAACTATAAATTTGCATTGATGCAAGTGTTGGCATCAAAATCCTCATTCTTAAGTACAAAGGTGAAGGAGAAGAAGGGTGTGGCATGTCAGAGACATTTGTTATGCATATTGAGCAGTGGGGAAGTGCATCGTGGAGTGTAAGACTCTTCCTAGAATCTTATTGTGGTGATTCAAGTTACAGTTTTCGCTTTATACTTTTGGAGGACCAAAAGTTATTTTTGTAGGGAGGTATGATCCAAGAGGATATCCACATAAGGATTAAATACTTTACACACCATGGAGAAGATTATTAAATTGTTGATTGATGATAGGTGACAAATTTTAAAAGAATGATTAATGACCCATTTAAAATTGTAAAATTGATTAATACTTTAAATTAGTGTGAGAAGCTCATGCATTATTTATTCAAATTGGAAAAGTGACTAATACTTGGAGTGAGTTGATTTATTCATATGTTTTTCATTTAATTTGTAAAAAGGGAAAATTAGTTGTGTGAGAATCCACCTCACAAATTAGTTTCCTAGTTTTAAGGGGAAGTTGGGAGTCTTATGAGTTGGTTTGGAAATCTTCCTCATTTTATCACAAGTGGTTTCCTAGTCTCAAGGGGAAGTTAAGGGTCTCATAGTTTGGTTGAGATGCTTTCTCATTTTTGTCCTTGAGTTGTTATTTAGATCCTAAATTTATGGATCTTGTCTCTGTGAATTATGGAGAGAGGGAAACTATATAAATTCCTTACGTAAGAATTGGGGAGGCCCTTAAGGAGCCCTTGTAGGAGAAGAATTTGTTGATGATTACAACTGCATGAGACATTCTCCATGACACAAACTGATTAAGTCGACCTGAGAGAGAGCCCCTGAGATGGGTGTGTGGTTCCTATATGAGACAGAACTGGAACGTAGTGATGACCTCCTCCTTATAGAGAGTTGAGAAGAACTCCAGATGATTCTCCTATGTAATGTAGTGAGAAAGGAGATCTACTGAGTTGGACGTGCATGTGGCTGAGAACAAGGTGAACGTGTGAATTCCCATAGAGTTGGGTGCATCTTCATAAGACAGAGATGAAGACGATGTATTAGCCTCCTTTGAGCAGAGAGTTGAGATGATGAACTCCAGATGACTCTCCTGTGTAATGCAGTAGGAAAGAAGATATGTTGAGTGGACATGCCTATGGATGAGCACATGTGAAAGTGATCCTAGTGGCTGAGCACTAGTGGGTGTGGTTCTCCTGTGAGACACAGTGAGATAGAGATATGGACATCCCTATGGATGTGCCCCTAGTGGTTGAGCACTAGTGGGTGTATGAGATCCCTTGCTATATTTTTCAAGAGTCAGACCTGCCTGTAACCCTAATTGTAATGTAAAGGGCACAGGTTGACCCCACCTTAATGTAATTGATAATTAATGTAAAAGATAATTAATCTGGTTAATACTAATTATGTTGTGAGATAGAGAGGTTGGCCTTGTTGTGCCAATAAACACTTTTGTTGATAGGTCAAGTCTAATATAAGTAAAGGTAAATTCCCCATTGAGGAATCATATCTTTTGTGTGAGTTTGGAAATTTCAACAAGTACATCTTCTTGGGAAAAGTGCACACTTCTCTTGGGCGCTAGTCTTCTAGGGTTTGCAAGCACCCTTTTGTGTGCTAGGTTTTCTTGGTGGTGAAGGTCTTTCTCTTGAAGAATATAGCAAAGGATTGGCTGGGTTTTCTTCCATTGTTGAGAAGGGTTTCCCAGAATACTTCTTCTGTACTTGTGTGTTGGAAATGTTTAACAGGTAGCATATGCTTATCATTGATGGCAAGTACAGAAATGAAGATGGCATGAGTATAGGAAGAATGTAACAGACGGGCACCAGAAGTATTTTGGGAAGAAGCTGCAGAGAAACCTCGATAAGATCAGAAGAGATAGTGCAGAGGATGTTTGGTATGTTTTACAGGCAACTTATGCTTGTCATTGATGGAAAGTACAACAATGAAGATGGCATGAGTACAGGAAGAATGTAACAGATGGGCACCAGAAGTATTTTGGGAAGAAGCTGTAGAGAAACCTCAATAAGATCAGAAGAGATAGTGCAGAGGATGTTTGGTATGTTTTACAGGCAACGTATGCTTGTCATTGATGGAAAGTACAACAATGATGATGTCTTGAGTACAGTAGCGATGATCAGCAACACAGTGATATTCAGGAAGATCGAATGATCAAAGGCAATGCAACCATGCAAACAAAAGATAAGTTCAGGTTGATCAAATAATCGAAGGCCCGTAAATCTTGAGAAGCATTTCTGATCGTTGGATCCATTCAAAATTCCCGAAAGAATGAGGGTCGTAATGTAGACAAGAAGAAGATCGTTGAAGAGGAGGACAGATCTCAGGCGTTAGATCCAAGTGCAGATCCGACAATCGTTGGATCAAGAAGAATCTGCACGTCCTTTAAGGTACAAGGAGAAGTGGGCGTAATCGCGATATGCAAAATCGTGACTTAATCTGAGCCGTCAGATCAATGTTGAATCTAGACCGTTGATTCCAGTCCATGTCGGGGTTTTGAGGATCGCGTGTTGGAGATGTCAAAGAAACAATGCAACAAGAATGTCAATTTCGCGATATGCGAAATTGTGATTCAATCGCAGTCGTTGAATCAAGCTCAGATCTGGACCGTTGATCTAACTCCATGTCGGAGTTTTGGGGATCGAGAGTTGGAGATGTCAAAGTTTATTAACATCAGGAATCTCGATATCGAGATATGCGAAATTGTGATTTAATCACAGCCGTTGAATAGAGATCAGATCTGGACCGTTGATCAAACTCCATATCGGAGTTTCACGAATCGCGACATAGAGAGGCAAAGAACCCAATGCAACAAGAATGTTGAAATCGCGATTCAATCGTAGCCGTTGAATCAAGATCAGATCTGGACCATGGAATCATAGGACATGTGGCAAGTGATCAAAATTTCGCTGACTTGGGGTCAACGGAGCATAGTGTTGAAAATCACGAAACGGGAAATCGCGAAAGCGTTTTTTGCATAGGCGCTTGGTTATGACCATAGTCATATTCGGGAAGGAGCTAGTGCAGAAAAGTTCTGTATCGGAATTTCGTAGATCGGGATTTGTAAGTGACAAGAACATTGAACATCAGGAGTGTCGAAATCGCGATATGCGAAATCGTGGAATGATCTGAACCGTCAGATCAAGTGTTGATCGGAGGGTTACTGTTCTCTCTCACAGTTAACTCCTTAGTTTGGAATCTGTTAGCGAAACAGACTGATGATTGCCGATTAGTTGGCGTTTCAATTGCTGAGACAATTGTGTTCCTTTTGCCTAAGGAGATGGGAAGTTGAACCGCTGTGTGTGTGTATCAAAGAAAATGAGACAGACTATGTAGGCATGGCTGTTCTAGATGAAGATGAATGAAACTGAAGAAGATCGGAGGGCTACCATTGCTTCTGTTTGATTTCCAGAGGAGATGAAGAGTTACATGGAATCTGCCAGTGGAATGAAGACGATTCGTGGAGGAAATTGACAGTTGGATGAGGGTTAGAGCTCGTAACTAAAACATAAAGGATGAGCTCGACAGTAACAGAGAAGACGAAGAGTCTCAACTGCCAGAGAGAAAAAGGAATCTTGGCATAACACCCAGTGATGTTGAACGCGTGGGAAAACTGCTAGAGAAGCTGAAGAGTTACCATGATGATCAGGCAGAGCACTTGAGAGGTGGAGGATATCGGAGCGGTGTGAGTATGCAGAGGAATTGCACACATTGCATGTACAAGGTGCACAGAAGCTATAAGTACATGGTACAGAGAAGAGATGAGGTAGTTGTTGATGTTGGAGTTGTTGTGGTTGTTGTTGTTGAAGGTGATTCATGCGCAAAGAAGGAGGAGAGTGCAGTAGCTGAATGGGAGAAAAGAGGAATTGTGCAGTGAATGGACATGGCGCATAGAGCATAAAAAGTAGAAGAACAGATAGCACAAGTCATGTGTGCAGGAAGGCAGTGAGGCAGATAGAGCAACGAAATGCAACAGAACAGTGATGAGTCTGGTAAGCCATTGTTGAACATTATATCACTGTAATAAGTTTCAGTAGAAAAGATTTATATTTTAGGGAGGTTGGGAGGTGCTAGGGAGGAATGTTGTCCTCAGAGGTTCAAGTGGGTGCTTGAACACAGGGAGTTGTAGCTTCCATTTGGTTGCATCCAGAGAAACCAGGGTGGCGGGGTGGTACAAGGGAGAACTCTTGTTCTCTGTTATACAGGTTGGTGCTTGTATGATTGGAAGTTGGTGCTTACATCCAGTTGGTGATGGAA
>JZKD02S1726502.1:177612-202651 GCA_000966675.3 Picea glauca
GTGATCTCTGTTAACACATCAATGTCAAATTATATGTGTGAGTTTTAATTGCATTCTCGCTTGATAAAGTAGAGATTTAATTACACATATGCACATAATTATGACCATTTGCTCATGTTCACATGCAATTAATCATCAACAAAATATATTCATCGTAGAAATTTTGTAGAGAAATATCTCACAGAAATTCTCGGATCAAATTCTCTTCAAAAATAATTGAGAGACCCTTCTCCCAAATCACCTCAAGTAGATTATAACAAATTTGAGAGAGGTTGATCTATTATAATCCCTATCTATGACAAACAAGTGTATATCAAGCATAATGAATATGAAAATATCTACCTCATTCATGACTTCATTCCACTTAATGAATTTAGGGGAAAAAAATCAGTAGTGTGTTCACTCAATGGGAGTCTAACACTCCATGCTTGACCCGTTTTAGTGAATGCAAACAAACAACAATAAGTTATTATGGAAAATTTATTTCTTCATCTATAGATGCCTTGTTTTTCTTTGTGGTTGAGGAGGAGGTCATTCCCATGTCCATGGAGATCCCTTTGAAACCTTAAGTGGGTGTGGATTATTATATTGATCATGGTCCATATACAATGGTGAGGAAGGAATCCCACATTAATCCTAGATCTTCCACCCTTAATGATCTGCGCCCTCCATCTGTTGACAAGGGAGATAGGGTGCTAGTGAGTGTTCAATATCCCTCACTTTTAGTTGAGAATGTGGAGGTGCATTCAAACTCTAACTCAGAGCCTCTTCTTTCTACCAGGTTTACAGATAAGCAATCTATGCCAAATTCTAGTAACACCTAGGTGAACTTACTAAATCTTGAGGAAGACTTCAATTTTTCATGAGTTACAACAAAGAATATGAGTAGGGTCATCAGAACCTCAATCATACTGGGATTATTTTGTATTTTTGCACTAGATGACAGATGAAGAGGCCTTTAAAAAAAGGATGATATTGAAATGGGGACTAAGGAGATATCCTTGAAATCATGTTGGGGCTTGAAAATCTCTGCCTCCTCTTCAAATCTGATATCGGTGTGCCAAACCTCCTTCAATATGGCACTTATAAAAATGTTGGTTTGTCAACTTATGTACCATATTAGGGCTTTGAATTCAACCCTTATGACCAATTCAAGTGCACTACCCCTTATGGACTGAGTTCTTAAGGTTTCATGCATATATATGCCCTTTTGTGGATTTATTAACCCAATGATTCAGTAAAGTTTTGATTCTAATGGTCATCATAATTCCTTCAAATCCAACCCATATATCTACATTCAAGTATATATGAAGTCGAATCTTCCTCCATTCATCTTAGCTTTCACCACTAATGGGGTGTGCTATTAGAAATTCTTCTACTTTAAACTTATGAATGCTTACTTTTCCTACTAAGCAAAAAATAATCTCATCTTTGAATGCCCCCATCATAAACCTAAGCTAGAATAACCTAAGGAGAAATTGTCTCCCAAGCCATATTCCATCATCTAGCTTAGTCCCACAATTTTCTCCTAACTTGGTTCCTTGGAAAGATGTGTCACTTCCCAAGGAACCTCAACCTTCACCAACTAAGATTAGTAGCCAATTCAAAACCTCTTCCCATTCTTCAATGGTAGCCCAGCCTCAGCCTCCTACTCCAGGGGCTATGGATATTAAAGATAGATGGACAATTCAAATGAGTAAGTGGAAGGATCCAAAATCCCCTTCTTGGGTGGAACAACAACTTAGGGAATCAAGGCCTAAGTTACGTCCTAAATCCTACAAGGATGTGGCTATGATATCACTTGAAATGCATGGCTTCTAGTTGGGTGATTTTGTGTTCAACAACAATTCTAGTAGCATGAGCATGGGGTTAATCCATAAATGAACCTTTATGTCATGTCTTGGAACATTAGAGGGATGACTATCCTAAGTCTGAAGATGTATGCTAGTGATATGATGCAGAAAGCCAAACCTAATGTGATTTTCCTTCAAGAGGTCAAGTTTCTTAGTTTTGAGCTGTAATGCTTATGAATTACTGTTGGAAGGTCCCTAATGCTAATGTGATAGTGAACATCATAAGGATGACTATACTAAGTCAGAAGATGTATGCTAGTGATATGATGCAGAAAGAAAAAGCTAATGTGATTTTCCTTCAAGAGGTCAAGTTTCTCAGTTTTGAGCTGTAAAGCTTATGAATCACTGTTGGAAGGGCCCTTATTGGTCTCTAGAGCACTCCCAAAGAAGTGGTGGTGTGGTAATATCTCTCTCATCATTTTTTCAAAGTTTTGTGGCTGGGCATGGATTTGAGCCCTCACACAAAATCATGTGGGTCATGGTTTGTTACAAGACATATTGTTGGGGTTTGGTTCCATATATGCACCCAACTCTAGTATTAATAGGTGAACTCTTTGGGATTGGATGGCTTCCTCTCTCCTAGCCACGGAATGGATCATCAATGGTGATTTAAACATTGTTGAATGGTTAGGGAACTGAAACAATGGTGTTGGCACTATTATATCAAGTTTGGAGAAACATGCATGGTCTTGTTCTAACATTGCTTTATAGGCATTTGAACTTAACTGAAGAAAGAAGGATTTCCAATATCACAGTGGTTAGATCACGTGGTTCAACTTCATTTAGGACAAAGACAAATTTTAGGTGTGACTAGATTGATTCTATGGGCCTACAAATGGGTTGATATTCTCTAGGAAACTCTTTCCAGCCAATGTGTTGATCAACACTACAACATCTGATCACCCACCTATTCATAATATCATCTCTCTTAGGCACCATGATGATTCTCCTCCTATATTCATTCAATTTGAATGTTTTGCACCTACAATATCTTGATTTCATAGATTTAGTCCACTGGGTTTGGAATATTTCCCCTTGACCACAAGATCATATAAGATGGTTGATCTAGTCGGTTGCTTCTCTTATTGTTGTAGAATCAATTTAATGCAAGGATGGGGATGATTGATTTCTCATAAATGAAAGAAATAGTTGAAGGAGGGTCAAAATTAGCTTAAGGAGGTTTGAGCATTATTGAAGGATGATTCACACAATACCTTTCTCTAAGAGGAAGCAACGCAATGGGAGATTGTTGTTTGCAGAGAGGAGGAGTATATTGCTAGGGGTGCTAGGTTTCATGTTCACTTGAAATGGATTAATGAAGGGGATGTAGGTTCCAAATTCTGTTTTGATTATTTAAAGCACAAAGTATTTGTTGATTGAATCCTTGGGCTTCATTGGGAAGATTAGACATTGGAAGAAGATACCTCCAGATTAGAGAATTACTTGGATCACATTTTCATTGAATTTTCTCACCTTATTTTCCTTTTGATATTGTTTTAGAAGCTAGGTGAGCCTACTAACAAGTGATCTCCAAGAAGGTTAGTGTGCTATATAAGGATTTATTTGAATCCCTTTCCAATGTGAAGAATGGAAATTCACTCGACATTGATGGGTTTCCCTGTGATTTTTTCAAGTCAATGTGGGATACAGTTGGTGGGGATCTTAGCTACATGGCTAATGAGACCTTTTTTTTTGGTAACGTGACAACCTCTCTAAATCAAGGGGTTATAATTTGATCTTGAAGAATGCACCCCATGACACTATTGAAGGATGAAGGTGCATTACTATTATTAGTGTCTCCTACAAGATTTGGCTAAGGCCCCTACACTTAAAATGTGAAGAGTATCTTTGCAGATAATCAATGAGGAGTAAATAAAATTCATCCAAGGCATGTTTTTTCTTGATATTTTTATTTATTCTTGGGAGGATATGGAGTGGGTTAGAGAGATTTGGCATGACCCTTTGTTTTGAAATATTGATTTTGACAAAGCATATGATAGGGTTGATTGGTCCTTTATTAAAAATATTCTTGAATGCATTGGATTTGGCTCCAATTGTGTTGTTATGATGAATACCATTGTCTCTAATGCCTCAAATTTTATTTCTATATTGAATGCACCCTAATTGATCATATTCCACTACATTGCTTGATCAAACAAGAGTGCCCTCTTACCCTTTATTTTTATGTTTTAGTTGTTGGTGTCCTAGGGGACTTGTTGGAATTGGCTAGGAGTCTAAAATGGTTAATATCCATTTTCCCATGAATTTATTCTCTCAATTCAATTAGATTATAATTTGGTGAAGGCTATTAGGGGTTGCTTGGACATTTTTTGCAATGCTTTTAGGGTAGTGGGTAGTGAACAAACAACTAGCTATTAGTTGGTTGGGACTGATGCTTGTCTGATACCTTAGGGGTTCCATTTGGTTTAGGTATTTCAATTATTGACATGTCAAACTGGTATCTAGAACAACTTTAGGCAAAGCTTCTCATTTTGAAGTATAATGATCTTCCCTTTGTAGGAAATATTATATTGGTTTCATGAATTCTTTAGGCTTCCCACATTTACTGCTTCTCCTGCTAACCCTCAAGTAAGGAATTATGCTCAAGGAATGATCCCGGTGGATATCGGTGGCCACCCATCTTTTCTAGCTGGCTCAAAACAACTTTCTAGCAATTTTGATAATTTACTATTTTTAGCAATTTTTTGGGTCCTGAACTTCCGAAGCCATTTTGAGGCCCTAAACGACGTTTTTGGGGTATGTTGTGGGCTATCATACGTCTAAAACGAAGATCGTATTCAAAAGTTACGAATCCGAGAAGTTGATGTACTTACTTACCCAAACGTGGCCCACATGACTTTTGGCACTTCATCTCCTAGGGTTAGGTTTTTGGATGTTTAGGGTTTTTAAAACTCCTGTTTATTGTAAAAAGGCTTTGAGATCCTCATTGTAATATTCTTCTTATGAATGAGAACAACCGTCACATCTCTTCTCAGAGATAAACTGCCACCATTCCAGCAAGCTTGTTTTCCGCTGCATTTTACAGTTTCAACTTATTTCCTTATTGAATAAAAAACCAGTATTACTGTATCTCTATTATTTTGTGTTAAGCATATGGTAATAATCTGTAGTCATTTCATTCTGCTCATAAAATCCGGATCAGTAGTATCAGAGTGGTCTGCTCCTTTTCGTCTTAATGCATGTCCCCAACGAGGTCGGAGTATAAAGAGTTGGGTCTCGAGCTTGTTTCTCTTGAGGACAAAATCTGTCACACACCCAAGTGACCTCTCATGGAAGGAGAAAAGAAATATGACAGGCCAGGAGATCCTTTCAAACTATTGATTGATGAATCCCTCACACAACAGAGGAACCAGATAATGGATAATTTCATGCAAATCCTTCGACGACTACCAACAGGCGACACATCTTCTTCGAGCGGAGGCACCGCCCCCTTCAAGGTACAAATAAACTTCAATATTCCTATATTTGAAGGTCATATAGATGCAGATGTTGTAGACAAGTGGTTGAATCTACTAGAAGGGTATTTTTCTGTCCATAACTTTTTGAATAGAGAAAAGATTACTTTATGCGCTCCTTAAAGCCATTCCCCATGTCAAAGATTGGTGGGAAACTTTCTGTGAGCAAAAGGAAACATAGGAACCCTCATTATTTACAGTCACGACCACATGGGAATCCTTTAGGGATGATATTAAGGAACAATACTACCCTGTCGGAAGTTATGACGACTTGTATACCAAATGGACCACACTGCGGCAAGAAAGAGACCAAGTAGTGCCAGATTTCACAAATATCTTCCATACCTTGTGCACCAAACTAGGTATCAAAGATTCAGAGCGACATCTGGTTCTCAAGTATCGCGGTGCTCTGCATAGATACATCCAAACCGAAATGGAATTTCTAGGCATCTCATCCTTGGGTGTGGCCTACCGATATGCCATCAAAATCGAGAAGAAGCTCAAGCAAAAGACACGACAATTTGGGCCAGGGAACCCCTCACAACAAAAGCCAGGAAAGGGCGGCCCCAACCCACAGAACAAAGGACAAAGAAAATATGGACAGTATCAAGACAACCAGTCCAAGCCGCAAGAAAAGAAGCACACCAGAAAGACAAAGAAAGATACCGGGAAGTGGTGTGACTTCCATAAGAGCCCTTGGCATAACACTGCCGACTGCCGCTCAAAGAAGTCATTGGTGGTCGAAGTGAAATTCACTGAATCAGATGCGGGTTTTGACTCTGAGTCAGAACCAGAAAGGGGAAGACAGATCATTGACGTGGAACCCAGTGCCACCGTTTCTACCACTAAGCTCCAACATGGTGAACCAGATGAGCAAGAAGAAGGAGAGCGCATCTTCCATTCACATATGTGGGTAAAAGGCACCCCGCTGCACTTCATCATTGATAATGGTAGCCAGAAGAACCTCATTTCAGCAGAGGTCATCAAGTGGCTGGCCCTACCGACAATGCCGCACCCACAACCCTACACCATTGGATGGCTCCACCAAGGAAGCGATCTCCGCGTCAACCAACAATGTCGACTGTCGTACGTCATCAAGCCCTTCAAATATGAGGTATTGTGTGATGTTGCTCCTCTCAAAGTTTTTGATGTTCTTTTGGGCCAACCTTATTTATGGAAATGTCATGCTGTATATGAGTCTAGGCCTTGTAGTGTTATTATTACTTTGAACAGGAAATTGTAAAGGATACCCAAGGCTGTCCCACCTAGTGTTATTTCCTTGATCTCTGCTAAGCAATGCAGGAAGGTCATCTCTCAGACGAGGAAGTTTGTCTTCTTCATGATTCACTCTCAGAATGAGAGAAAGATCACAGCCACATCCAGGGTCTTTGCGGTCGACCTCTCCACACAGCAGAAGAAAGTAGATAAGGTCGTGGAAGAATACTTGGATATCTTCTCCTCACCTACCAGGGTACCTCTGCACTGCCAGGTCAAGCACCCCATTGATCTGACCCTCGACGCACCGCTTCCCAATGGGCCAGTCTGTTAACATTCTCTATTAGAGAATGAGGAGATCAAGCGACAGATCCAAGAATTGCTCCACAAGGGGCACATCCGCCCAGCTCATCACCTTGTGGAAGCCCAATCGTGCTGGTACAGAAGAAATATGGAACCTGATGACTTTGCATTGATTACCGGGCTCTGAATAAAATCACAGTCAGAAACCGGTACCCAATTCCTCGAATCGATGACCTCCTTGATCAACTCATGGGGGCCAAATACTTCAATAAGATTGATATGAAGTCTGGCTACCACCAGGTCCCGATAGAACAGGTAGATGTATGGAAGACCGCCTTCATGTCAAAGGAAGGCCTTTTTGAATGGTTGGTCATGCCCGTTGGTATAACAAATTCTCTAGCCACTTGCATGAGGATGATGGACGACATCCTGTGACCATTCACCAATACTTTTGTAGTGGTTTATTTGGATGACATTCTCATTTACAACAAGACTTGGGACGAACATTTGCAACATATTCAGTAGGTTCTGCACACCTTGCAATAGCACAAGTTATACTCCAACTTGGGAAAATGCTCCTTCGACATGGACAAGGTCCATTACCTAAGCTACATCATTGATCAACATGGCATACATGTGGATCTAGCCAAGATCCAAGTCATCCATGACTGGCCATCCCCAACCACACTCATTGAGCTTCGGAACTTTTTGGGCCTTGTCAATTTCTACCGCAGGTTTGTGTTGGGATTCTCCCATATTGCATGGGCCCTTAGTCAAATAACCGGGGGTGCTAGTAAGGTGAAATTTGCATGGGGCCGACCCCAACAAAAAGCGTTCAATGATTTGAAGCAGTGCTTGTGCTCAGCCCTAATACTTTCACTACTAGGCCTGCAACAACCCTTTGATATTGAGACTGATACTTCAGACTATGTAATGGGTGCCATTCTCATGCAACACGACCACCCCGTGGACTATCATAGTGAGACACTGTCATAGTACTGGCAGTGCCATGATCAACATCGGGTGCCACGTAAGTTTCAGGTGGATGACAAAGTTTGGTTGCACTTGCAGAAAGAACGCATTACAGGACACCATCGGAAGCTTTGCCCACTCCATTATGGGTCGTACACCATCACTAAGGCCGCAGGGGATAATTCTTTTGAGCTCAACGTTCCTTGTTTCCTTGGACTGCACCTAGTGTTCAACGTGGCCCTCCTTCAGCCTTATTTCCCACCATTATTGGACACCTTAGACGTAGCAGAACAACTGACACCAAAAGAGATCAACCCCGATTAAATACAACAGGCATATGGTGATTAGATTGTGGACACATAGATCAAGGGCACTCAACAACAAAGGATCCAACTTTATCAATTTGTTAAAGCAGGGCAGCTTCTTCACCAAGGCAAGTGGCTCACCTAGGGCCAAATTTAGCAGAAATGTCCTCATCTGATGGGGAACTCAACGCAATGGAGACCTTTGCTTCCTAAGGAGGGAGGATTGATCCAGGTGGATATCGGTGGACACCCACCTTTTCGAGCTGGCTCAAAATAGATTTCTAGCAATTTTGATAATTTACTATTTTTAGCAGTTTTTCGGGTCCTAAACTTCCAGAGCCGTTTTGAGGCCCTAAACGACGTTTTTTGGGGTATGTTGTGGTCACAAAATTTCTGCATGAAATTTTGTAAATTTGTTGTAGTCCTCGGATAGATCTTTCCAATGGGTGATCATATGCCTAAAATGAAGATCATATGCAAAATTCGCGACCCCTGGAAGTTGATGTACTGACTTACACAAATGGGGCCCACATGAATTTTGGTGCTTCATCTCCTAGGGTTAGGTTTTTGGATATTTAGGGTTTTTGAAACTACTGTTTATTGTAAAAAGGTTTTGAGAGCCTCATTGTAATCTTCTTCTTGCGAATGAGCATGACCGTCACATCTCTTCTTAGAGATAAGCCGCCACCATTCCAACAAGCTTGTTTTTCGCTGCATTTTACAGTTTCAGCTTATTTCCTTATTGAATAGAAAACCAGTTTTACTTTATCTCTGTTATTCTATGTTAAGAGATGGTAATAATCTATAGTCATTTCGTTTTGCTCATAAAATCCAGATCAATGGTATCAGAGCGGTCTGCTCCTTGTCGTCTTAATGCATGTCCCCAACGAGGTCAGAGTACAAAGAGTTGGGTCTCGAGCTTCTTTCTCTTAAGGAAAAAATCTGTCACACACCCATGCGACCTCTCATGGAAGGAGAAAAGAAAGATGACGAGACATGAGATCCTTTGAAACTGTTGATTGAGGAAGACCTCATGCAATAAAGGAATGAGATGATGGATAATTTCACACAAATCCTTCAGCGACTACCAATAGGCATCACATCTTCTTTGAGCGGAGGCACCACCCCCTTCAAGGGACAAATAAACTTCGATATTCCTATATTTGAAGGTCAGATAGACGCAGGTGTTGTAGATAAGTGGTTGAATCTACTAGAAGGGTATTTTTCCGTCCATAACTTTTCGAATAGAGAAAAGATTACTTTTGCGGTCCTCAAAGCCGTTCCACATGTCAAAGATTGGTGGGAAACTTTTTGTGAGAAAAAGGAAACAGAGGAACCCTCATTATTTACAGTCACAGCCACCTGGGAATCCTTCAGGGATGCTATTAAGGAACAATACTACCCTATCATAAGTTATGACGACTTGTATACCAAATGGACCACACTGCGGCAAGAAAGAGACCAAGCAGTGCCAGATTTCACAAATATCTTCCATACCTTGCGCACCAAGCTGGGTATCAAGGATTTAGAGCGACATTTGGTGCTCAAGTATCATGGTGCTCTACATAGATACATCCAGATTGAAATGGAATTTTTGGACATCTCATCCTTGGGCACGGCCTACCAATATGTCATCAAAATTGAGCAGAAGCTCAAACAAAAGATGCGACAATTTGGGCCGGGGAACCCCTCACAACAAAAGCCAGGAAAGGGAAGCCCCAATCCATAGAACAAAGGACAGAGAAAAGATGGATAGTATCAAGACAACCAGTCCAAGACGTAAGCAAAGAAGGACACCGGAAAGACAGAGAAAGATACCGAGAAGTGGTGCGACTTCCATAAGAGCCCTTGGCATAACATTGTTGACTGCCGCTCAAAGCAGTCATTGGTGGCTGAAGTGAAAGCCACTGAATCATATGCGGGTTCTGACTATGAGTTAGAACCAGAAAAGGGAAGACGGATCATTGACGTGGAACCCAGTGCCACCGTTTCTACCACCACACTCCAGCATGGTGAACCAGACGATCTAGAAGAAGGAGAGCACCTCTTCCATTCACAGATGTGGGTAAAAGGCACCCCGTTGCACTTCATCATTGATAGTGGTAGCCAGAAGAACCTCATCTCAGCAGAGGTCATCAAGCCACTAGCCCTTCTGACAACGCTGCACCCACTACCCTACACCATTGAATGGCTCCCCCAAGGAAGCGATCTCTGCGTCAGCCAACAGTGTCGACTGTGGTATGACATCAAGCCCTTCAAAGATGAGGTATTGTGTGATGTTTCTCCTCTCGAAGTTTGTGATGTTCTTTTGGGCCAACCTTATTTATGGAAACATCATGATGTATATGAGTCTAGGCCTCGTAGTGTTATTATTACTTTGAACATGAAATTGTACAGGATACCCGAGGCTGTCCCACCTAGTGTTATTTCCTTGATCTCTATTAAGCAATGCAGGGAGTTCATCTCTCAGATGGGGAAGTTTGTCTTCTTCATGATTCACTCTCAGAATGAGAGAAAGATCATAGCCACATCCAGGGTCTCTGCGGCCAACCTCTCCACACAACAGAAGCAAGTAGATAAGGTCTTGGAAGAATACTCGGATATCTTCTCCTCACCTACCGAGGTACCTCTACACTGCCAGGTCAAGCACCCCATCAATCTGACCCCCAACGCACCGCTACCCAATGGGCCAGTCTATCACTGCTCTCTGTTAGAGAATGAGGAGATCAAGCAATAGATCTAAGAATTGATCCATAAGGGGCACATCTGTCCCAGCTCATCACCTTGCGGGAGCCCAATCGTGCTGGTATAGAAGAAAGATGGAACCTGGCGACTTTGCATTGATTATCGGGATCTGAATAAAATCAAAGTCAGAAACCGGTACTCGATTCTCTGAATCGACGACCTCCTTGATCAACTCACGGGGGCCAAATACTTCAGTAAGATTGATCTGAAGTCTAGCTACCACCAGGTCCCGATAGAATAAATAGATGTATGGAAGACCGCCTTCAAGTCAAAGGAAGGCCTTTTTGAATGGTTGGTCATGCCCTTTGGTTGAAAAAATGCTCTAGCCACTTTCATTAGGATGATGGACGATATCTTGTGACCATTCGCCAATACTTTTGTAGTGGTTTATCTAGATGACATTCTCATTTATAGCAAGACTTGGGCTGAACACTTGCAACATATTCAGCAGGTTTTGCACACCCTGCGGCAACACAAACTATACGCCAACTTGGAAAAATGCTCCTTCGGCATGGACAAGGTCCATTACCTAGGCTACATCATTGATCAACATGGTGTACATGTGGATCTAGCCAAGATCGAAGTCGTTCGCGTTTGGCCAACCCCAACCACACTCACTGAGCTTCAGAGCTTCTTGGGCCTTGCCAATTTCTACCGCAGGTTTGTGTTGGGATTCTCCCATATTGCATGGGCCCTCAAACAAATATCTAGGGGTGGTGGTAAGGCGAAATTTGCATGGGGTCGCCCCCAACAACAAGCGTTCGATGATTTGAAGTAGTGCTTGTGCTCAACCTCTGTAATTTCACTACCAGACCTACAACAACCCTTTGAGATTGAGACTGATGCTTCAGACTATTCCCTGGGTGTCGTTCTCATGCAACACGACCACCCCGTGGCCTATCATAGTGAGAGACTATCATATGTTGTCCATAGTACCTTACTTATGACAAAGAAATGTACTCCATTGTGCAAGCCTGCCACCAGTGGAGACATTACATTCTTGGGAGGGAGACAATCATCCACATTGATCATAAGCCACTACAGTTCATGCAGCCACAAGGAAAATTGCAGAATGACCGCCATCAAAAGTGGTCCACATACTTGCAACAATTCCACCTCAACATCAAGTATAAAATATGAAGCACCAACCGCGTCGCTGATTGCCTTAGCAGACCACCAGTCGTAGCACTCACCACAGTGCTAGACTCTTACGACCATGAGACCTCTGGATGGCCCCAACTCTATGAGACAGACCCAAACTTCACCACCACCTACCAAATGTTGGGTGCAAAGGAAGTTGTTGATAATTTCCATCTTCAGGATGGGTTGTTGTGTCGTCTGGGCCATATCTGTGTTCCATCAAGCGAGTGAGTGAAGATGATCTAGGAATCCCACCACAGTCGGGTGGCAGGACACTTCGGCGTCGAAAATACAGTGGCGATGCTACAAAAACATTTCTACTCGCCGAAACTTCGACAGGAGGTCAACAAGTATATCTAGTCTTGCACTGCCTACGCTATTGCCAAACCAACCACTAAGAAACAAGGCCTATACAACCCTCTTCCTACTCCTGATAGGCCATGGGAATCCATCTCAATGGACTACATGTAGGGTCGCCCGTCCACCAAGCAGGGAAATGACTGTGTTTTTGTGGTTGTTGATCGCTTTTCTAAGATGGTGATTCTTGTTGCCTGCAAGAAGAGCATCACGGCAGACGCCACTGCCAAGATCTTCTTTTAACGAGTCTGGGTACATTTTGGAATCCCACAAACCATTGTGTTAGATCGGGATAGTCAATTTCTCAGCATATTCTAGTCGAGCCTCTGGTCACTGCTGGACACCAAGCTCACCAAATCCATGGCCTTCCACCCCCAGACCGATGGCCAAACCGAGGTCGTAAATAGAATGATCATGCATATCCTTCGTATGTATAATTCCAAGCACCCTCGCACATGGGATAAGAGTCTTCCCTATGTCTAGCATAGCTACAACCGAGCCCTGCATAGTTCAACTGACCACAGCCCCTTTCAGGCGGGGTTGGGATTCCAACCATTGGGTCGCATAGATGTTGCACTTCCCCTTGCGGTCACCTCGAACGACTCTTCTCCTGCTCCAACTAAGGCTGAAAAAGCCACCCAGTTCATTGAGAGGATCCAACACATCTGCCAACAGGTTCAGGATATCCTATCGAAGTCCAATGACAAGTATAAGCATCGCCATGATCAACATCGGGTGCCACATAAGTTTCAGGTGGGTGACAAAGTTTGGTTGCACTTGCATAAAGAACGCCTTACATGACCCCATAGGAAGCTTCACCCACTCCGTTATGGGTTGTACACCATCACTAAGGCTATGGGGAATAATGATTTTGCTCTCAACATTCCTCCTTTCCTTGGCCTGCACCCAGTGTTCAACGTGGCCCTCGTTCGACCTTATTTCCCACCATTATTGGACACCTCAGACATAGCAGAACAACTGACATCAATAGAGCTCAACCCCAACTGCATACAACACACAGCCAGTGATCAGATTGTGGACACATAGATCAAGGGCACTTGACAACAAAGGATCCAGCTTTATCGAGTCGTCAAAGCAGGGCAACTCCTGCACTAAGGCAAGTGGCTCACCCGGGGCCAAATTCAGCAGAAATTTCCTCATTTGATGGGGGAACTCAACGCAATGGAGACCATTGCTTCCTAAGGAGGGAGGATTGATCCAAGTGGATATCGGTGGCCACCCACCTTTTCTAGCTGGCTCAAAACAACTTTCTAGCAATTTTGATAATTTACTATTTTTAGCAGTTTTTTAGGTCTTGAACTTTCGGAGCCGTTTTGAGGCCCTAAACGACGTTTTTTGGGGTATGTTGCGGTCGCAAAAGTCAACATTAAATTTTATGCAACTGTTGTAGTCCTCAGATAGATCTTTTCAATGGGATATCATACACCTAAATCATAGATCGTATGCAAAAGTTACATCTCCGAGAATTTGATGTACTGACTTACCCAAATGGGGCCCACATGACTTTTGGCGCTTCATCTCCTAGGGTTAGGTTTTTGGATGTTTAGGGTTTTTGAAACTCCTGTTTATTGTAAAAAGGCTTTGAGAGCCTCATTGTAATATTCTTCTTACAAATGAGTGCAACTGTCACATCTCTTCTCAGAGATAAGCCACCACCATTCCAACAAGCTTGTTTTTCGCTGCATTTTACAGTTTCAGCTTATTTCCTTATTGAATAGAAAACCAGTTGTACTGTATCTCTGTTATTCTGTGTTAAGCATCTGGTAATAATCTATATTTATTTCATTCTACTCATAAAATCCAGATCAAGGAAGAAGGTGGCCTCAATCTTATTGATGTTGTGATTTGAGGTCGTATTGTGGTAGTAAAATGGATAGTTAGATGCCTTGAAGGTTATCATCCATGGTATATCCTTTTTCAATATTGGTTCTTGTCTTCCCAACATATACTATTGATTCAAGGCTCTTTTGAGTTATGTGATATCATATCCTCTCCACACCTCTTAAAGTGTATGGGTTAATCATTTATTAAATCATCGAGAGTCTTAGAAATTTGTTTCACCTTTGGTCAAGTGGAACTTCTTTGTGAGCCATGTAGGCAATTACTTGACTTAGCTCCCTATTTGGATTTTATTGCATTCAGTTTAGTGTATTTTCAAGTTTCCTATATTTCAAGCATGGAGGTTGAGCAAGACTCATGAATATTCTTTTGAAGGGATTTTTGGAATTTTGAGACAAAGGACTAGATGGATTAGATATTGCTAGCTCATCATAAGGCTTTGTTATCCTATGACAATTCCATTATCAAAGATACTATGGGATTGATTCCTTCTAAATAATAGTATAAGTTGAATATGGATATGCAGGACCTCCTATGGAGGGATTAGGGTTGGAGATTCCTGAAGCAGTGTCAATAGTATTATACCAAAAATACTTACTCTCTTTTACATTAGAAGCACCCTTTATCTCTTATGTTGAACGCTATATGGACTTATTTTGACCTACAGGATCAATGGACTTATTGATTGAAAAATGTTTGGTCACTCCACCTTATTTATAAGCTCTAAGTTTTTGCTTGGATAGTTTCTTATTGTGGTCTACCATTCTATTGATCTACATTCATTGATCAACGTTGATACATGCATATCCAATCCTTAGTATTTTTCTTGTCTTCTTATGTTGCTTGTATATTCTTTACTTAGTCATTTTTCTCTTTGAAATGCAGGTTGTGGATTGGGCTATTATCAAGTCCACAGGTTTGCAAACCCGTAAGTCTATGCTTAGCCTCTTTTTCATACTTCACAATCCTAACACTTATATGTTGTAAGAGTCACGTTGTGGGATACCAATCCAACCATATCATACAAATTCTCATGTCCTGCAACCCACAAACACACAACACTCAGAATGACCCCTTCTATTTCCAACTCATGTATAATGCACTACTTACCTTTTTATACTTAGCTAATTTTCTTGAATTTGAATGCAAGACAACCTTCCATCCCATTTACCTTTTTCCAAATGTTGTGTCATGCAACCCAGAATCTTGCGTCCTCCAAAACAATTCATCCACTTCCGCGACCCACAAAATTCCCTTTTCTTATACTTAGTTTGTTTCACCATTACATATGCGAAAGTCCCTCCTTCTAATCTTTATAATTCTCCATGCCCGTAGTCCTGCATCCCGCAATCCCACACTCAACATATTACACTTCCATACTTAACCATTTTTCTTGTTTCCTGACAGCACAACACTACATTCCTGATGGAATTTACTTCCCCTCCACCATGTCATCCGCCACTTATGTGAACCTAAATACTGTTATTAAGTGGTGAAGATTTCGTAAAAGCTTTGTAATAAATTCAAAATCTGTCTGTGCAAGCTAGCAACTTTGAAATAAGAGCTATAACAGTTGGTAATCAAGGAAATGCGTGGTAAATTTAATAAAGAATTAAAACACCATGTTGTAAAAAGGTTATATCGTCAGGAACTCCACTTATTCATAAAAAGGGAAATCAATGTAAAGACATGTCAAGTAGAAGAAAATAATTGTATTGCAGAGACACACTTAACACTCTTGGATGAGAAGATCATCAATTCTAGTGGTCGCAAGCTTATAAGTGGTATTTGGATCTCCCCCCTCCAGAGAAGGAGATAAACAAGGTTTAGAGTTTAGGCATAGCATTGGTTGGGTGTGTGTTAGAGGTGACAAACTTCAAAGAATTGATACTTTGGTGCGCAGATAATTTTGACACAGAAAGAAGAATTATTCAAATCCAAGGGAAGTCATTAATATCATTGGCTCCCTCAATATTCAAGAGAATGTTGTGACTACCAAATCCCACTGTGTTGTTTAAGAGCGAGGAAGCATACAAATTTCTCAAGGCACATCAAGAAGGAGTAGAGCTCCTCGAGAATTATCTCACCAACCCAAGAGTTGACAACAATTCTGCTAAGGTTGAGTTAAGCTCTCTAAAATACCCATTCAAATATTTTGCCTGGATTTTTGCTCGAATGATTGGACTAGAGTCCACGACCTCTGTGATGAAAAACATTATTTACATTATACACTTTGTTTTTCATGAAGACGCCATGATTGACTGGGCCCAAATCATTTCAAATGATATATCGTTTCAGATCGGTGGCCTAAGAAAAACCAGAAAATCTTATATGACTTATTATTTGGTCTATGCAATAGCCTATTGTCACATATTTGAAGACTTGCATAGGGGAAGGAATGTTTATTTTAAGGTGGAACCAACTTCTGTCTCGTACTCGAATTTATGGAGACATAAATCCCAATACAATTTTTACACGGTCCGAAATGCTTTTATATTTGCTTTCAAAAAATCGATTCATGGTCCCGTTGCATCGAGGTTGTCACTACAGTTTGCATCCTTTCTTGTTGAGAAAGGAATTTTTGAAACTTTGGAGGATTTCATTCTTTTGAGATTATTTGGGTTCCAAGGGAAATCCTTCTTGTTACCCTTCTATGTGTCTAATTGACTCTTTGTCATCAAGGTGTGTAGACAGTACAAATATTGGGTACACCTTTTCAATGAAAAAATAAAGAAACAATTTATTCCATTGTCATGGAGGGTTGGGGAAATAATTGTCCAGCATATTTCCCATTTTGATGAATTTGCTGGTCAATTGGATTAACTTGGTTTAAAATAAACTCAATGCATAAAGGGTTTTGACCCTAAAAACTTATTTTTTGCACACATGTCCCTACTCGAATACTCTTCATATTTTTGTAAGTCTCAATGATTCAAAGAAGGACGAGGAGACAACCAAAATATCCCTGATACCTCTAATGAAAAAACCTTAAATGTTGTTGAATAACCAATAAGCACTAATGAGTGTTGAAGATAGAAGGGCAGAGAGGCAACCAACAAGAACCCCAATTCATCCAATATTTCACAAAGAGGCACTTCTGCAAAAACAAAACCTAGAAGTAGTGGTATAGAACTGAAAATAACATCTGTCGAAAATTCAGATGACGGTGGTAATAAAGACCATACAAAGAAAAATTTGGAAAAATTTCATGTTGTACACAATTCTGTTAAGAGAAAAAGAGAAACTCGAAAAGTGTGACAAGATGTACCTGAAATTGAGGAAAGTCCCAAAGCCATGGAAGTAGATGAAGTAATAGAAGAATCCAACTGGTTGGAGCAAAGATTGATGGAAACTAGGAAAATTGATGAGGGTTTGGATTCCCAAGAGACATAAATATTTGAAGAAGGAGTCTGTTACACTTCAACATGCAACCTACCACAATAATTCTAAGAAATTGTTGATAGAAAAAGTGAATACGAAAATAAGAAAGTTGTTGAGAAATGGAAATTAGAAATCGATTTTCATGGGATTCCACCCTTGAAAATAATGCAATTTCATGATGCAACCAGGGAAGAATTGAAGGAATCTGTTTTTTTTGTTTGTTTGCTAGTTTTTCCTTGACTTGCGAGACTAGACTGTGGCTGAGAAACTGTGACTCAGGGGCATCTAAGCCATCAAAATCACCCAAGGATTGCACCCAGCCTGAGCCACACCAACCCTTAACATGGATGGATTTTTGTCCCCGCATGTTTCAAACTGGTGACTTTAGCATCACAGAGTGCCTTAACAACACACTCCATCACCGAATTCCCTACACCTCGGGGACAAATGGAATATGTTTTTTATATTGAGAAAGAAAATTTATTTTTAAAGGAAAGAATAAAGGAATTGGAGAAATCTCTAATTCCAAAACCATTATTTTTCAAACCAATAACTGTAATTCATCCAATACTCACCCTTGAAGATATCTCGGAAATCAGTTCCAAATTGAGGGGTTTGTCCAATTTAATGTTGGTTATAAGAAAATATGTTGGATATGGTATCTATAAAAGAATAGACATAATCCTTGAAGTTTGAGAATTAGCATAGAGTTCAACTAGCTTCTCAACAAGGATTATGCACTTTAGGGAATATCTCCAAAAATACTTAGAAAATGATGAAGGCTTTTGTAAAGAAGCAATGGGAATGTTTGTAACAAAAGTTTCAAGCTTGAGCAACACACTTAGAAGAGAAGTAAACATTCCCTCCAATATTCGAATGAAACATATTAATGCTTGTTGGCTTAAAATAATCAAATGTTTAAGAGAATTGTTGTTTGAGTTGGATGTTGTTAAAATTAAGAGGGGTGACATATTTACGAAGCTTGTTGATCTTACCAAAGAGTTAGATGGCCCTAATTTATTAATGGATACCATACTTTTGTCTAAAGAACAACTATTAGAACAATTAGAAGCATTAAAAGTGGCATGAGCAAATGAATTTAGCGACTCAGTTGAATTCTCTGAAGAAGAAGTAGAAAGGTGGCTTGTCCAGTATATAAATAAAAATGATGATATTGAGGATACATTGCACCAATTAAGTATTGATTTAAGATAATTGGAGAATGAATTAATTGAAATAAAAAGCAAGCATGAATTAACATTTGCTCTGATGAGGGAGTATATATAATAATGGTTAACAAAATTATTAGTTAAGATAACCGAGATAGATCGACAAGATGTAATTACAACAATTATGCCACCTCTGGCACAACAACAACAATCTACAAAAGACGCCTCAATAAGCAAATGGAGGTTTCGTAATTTCCATCGCAGTAAGTCGAGTAGTAACCCTATTCTTTCCTTCACCATTTTTCTTCTTTAGTCAATTGTCATTTTTCCTTTTCTATTCTGAAAATCTGTGAAGCCAAAGGCTGACCCATGATTGTTTTATTTGGTCTTCCAACTCTCTCTTTCATTTTACGGTCCTTGGGAGTCCCATCCAAGACATATTTGAAAAATAAACTTAATTTTTTTTATTTGAATTTTGTAACCCTAGACATTACTGCTTATTTTATTAAGACATCTATTATTTTTTGAGGTTCCAAGAGAACTAGTTCGAGACATAACATTATTCATTTCTCAATAATTTAATTTTAAGCATGAGATTTCAAATGTGTGTCTATCAAAATATATATTGAATTCAATGAAATGATCATTTAGTGTTCTCTACTATATGTTGTCCATACTTTCCTTTCCTTTATTGAATATTGTGCTCTACTTTGATGAATGTTGTGATAGAAATGTCTTCCTATGTTAATGTATACTCTTTTGGTTTACAAATCTTGTAACATAGTGGAAATATTTACTTTTGTAAGATACCTGGTCCTTATCAGGTATTATTTTCATGTGAATATTTATTTCAAGAATAATGTCTGGTCCTCTCTCAAGCATTTTCTATACTTGCATGTTATTTGAAATAAAGTAATACCACCTATTTAAAAACACATGGGTATTTATCCTCTTGAGGTTGACTTAAAGACCATAAGACATTCTTTTTGATCAAAATGTTTGGTGACCATACTGGGGAGCTAAAAAAAAGGTTGGTTTCGTAGACCAGAAATATGAATGACACTACATGAACCCAACCAACCCCAAATACAAATTGGATTAAGAGATCAAAGAAGTATCTTGCATGAGTTGTATGACCTAACAATCACAACAACAAG
Source organism: Picea glauca (assembly GCA_000966675.3). Classification (NCBI taxonomy): domain Eukaryota; kingdom Viridiplantae; phylum Streptophyta; class Pinopsida; order Pinales; family Pinaceae; genus Picea; species Picea glauca. The sequence goes on from JZKD02S1726502.1 coordinate 197,546, forward strand.
GAGTTGTGAAGAACTCGAGAGAACTTGGGAAGTTCTTTCTCAAGTAGAAGAAAGAACAATAGCTTTGAGAAAAAGAAAATATCTGTAAATCTTAGAAAAGATGGAATCATACAAGGGTCCATTGAAAAGAAGTAAAAGTAAGAATTTTGAGGTTCACAAAGTTTCCCAAAGTTCAATATTTGAAGTAAGTGATATAATAACCATGGTAGATCGAGAATAATAAAGAAACAAAATTCCCCATGAAGAAAGATAAATAAATGAAAGACAAAGAAATCCTAGAAGAAGAGCTAGGTCTAACCCACTCAATTTACATGGAGAACAACATACATTACCAACCCTACCTCAAGAAGTTTTACCTATCTTTTCAAGCGACGTGATTATGGATCCAAAAGACATATCGATTAGTTTCTTAGTGTTCATGATATTCATTTGATTGAACATGATGATGTAATGGTTAGAGTCTTTCTACAAACTTTGATAGGTCTAGCCTATGAATGGTATCTTTCTCTCCTAACTCAATAAATTGGCTCATTTGATGATATAGAATATATGTTCATGAATATATATGAAAAACCTATTGTATATCATACTTTTCTTACTTAGTTCACCCAAATTCATCTCCAAAAAGGTGAAAGAATAAGGGATTTTAATTTACGATTTTTTAAGACGTTAAACCAAATCCTAGATGGGAAACATCAAAATGATCCTTTCATATTTGAATGTTACAAGAATTCCCTACCCTCAAATGTGAATTATACAATAAGAGATTCACAATAAATAACTTGAATGAGGCAATCTAGAAGGCAAAAAAAATGGAAGAGTACATGTTAGAGACTATTGTTGATCCTGAGATTATTCTTGGAAAAGTGCAAAGACAAATGACCAGTCTATCAATATCACCTCAGGGACCATCCACTTCTAGAAGTTTTAAAAATCGAGCAATTGGGGGAGGAATTGTCAAAGGAGTACCCCCTAATGTGAGAAATGATCTTGTAGCTTCCCAAGAAACAAGACAAAAGATAGAAGTTGCTCAAATGAGCCGAATGATTAGACAAATGTAGAATGAGATAATTGGGCACAAGAGAAGTGATAATCTCATTTCATCAAACCAAAATATGATAGCTCCATTACCTGATCAAAGAGGAAGAAATGAAAGAGTTGAAGATGATAAACCAAGTACACCCAAAGTTCCAAACCCAAATGTTGTGCTGTAAGAAATTGTAGAAGAAGAAAATTTTGAAAACTTTGATCAAGAAACAGTCATTAATCAAGATGAAGTTTTGTAATCAGTTCAAATGGAAGAAGGTTAATCATATTTTTATATTTTTTATGAACAAGAGGATCCTCAACATTCATAAGACAATGTTGTTCAGACCAGAAAAAAAGTAAATAAATTCAAGACAAGGGAACAACCTGAAAAAGAAAAAGCTAAAGCTAACATTCTAGAGTCAACAAAACAACAACCAATTGTTAATTAGGTGAAGACTCCATTGCAAATGAATTATAATCTAGTTGATGAGTTAGCTAAGGTTGAAATTACTTTACCATTCATGGAGGTAGTTAAGATACCTCAACAAAGGGAGAATATTTTGAAGATATTGGATGATACAAATTCAAGAATAGAGACAACTTTTATGAACACAAGACAAAAACAAAATATCACATCAGTAAGGCCAAGGGGCAAAGTTCCACCATTTTATATATCTTTAGAAAATTATGATTTTACATTACATAATTGTTCGGTGGATAATGGAGCCACTAACAATACCATGCCATTATCAGTGACAAAAGCTCTTGGAATGGAATGCACAAAATACTATGAAACATGTGAAAGAATATATGCTATTGACTCAAGAAAAGTTCCAACTTATGGGGAAATTAAATATTTATTTCCATGGATAAATGCAACACCTCACATTACAACAATATTTACTATTATAGTAGTTAATTTGCCTCCAACATATGGTGTTGTCTTGGGAAGAGGTTGGTGTTCATTAATCAAAGGATATATAATGAATGATGGAAGGTGTATGATGCTTCCAAATAAATATGGAACAATGATCATAGTTCCTCAAGAGCACAAAAACACAATATCATTTAAGAAAAAGGAAACCGAAATGATGCAAAACCATGTAGATGATGGAATTGGGAATTATGTTGTTTTCACTATAGAACAACTAAATCCACCTAAGAAAGATGAATAAAGTTATTTCCAAGGTGTTGACGGGGCATAATTCACCTTGCAACAATAAGGGGTTCTCCATGATGCACTGCCCCAATCAGACTATGCATCGTTTGGTTTAGGAGACCCGTCTAGAATTTGGCCTGGCTTCCATTTGATGGTTATGAGGGTGAAGATGGATGGTTTATGCAATGTAAAGATGTAGATGAAGACTAGTATGATATGAAAATAAATCTATTCTACTTCTAATATATCCTATCCTATCTAAGAGTGAACTGAAGTAACCAAAATGAGCTGTAACGAAACTAAACTCTGCCAAACAACCTCACCCAGATAGTTGAATTATTGGTACAAAGTTATAAACACATGCATAAATACATATAACCAGAAAAGTCCAAAATATATTGCTGCATGCATAACAACTCATGAGCTCAGGACTTACAAATATAAGAAAGAATAGCTATACTACAAGATGACATTGAATGCATCATATTAGTCTATAAGAAAACATTGTCCTTACAATTCATGTGATCAACATGCATTCCACTTGAAATAGCTCATAAAAAGAACCACACACATAAGTTCTTCTCTCCTTCGAAAACTGGCCCTAACAACTTCTCAATATTCATTAACATAGTATATGTCCTTGAATTATTTCTTGAGTTTATACAATTCTTAAGAGCCTCTTCAAAGTGGGTCTCTTCTTCTATTTATACTCTTTTTCATAATTGTTTTGTGAATCTTTATATTCCCCTAAATAAACAGTTACAAAATTGTTCACCTCCCCTCTTCTCGATGACATGTGTACACAAAAAAGACAAAATTGGGGGTAGTTCAAAAAAGACAAAATAAGGAATAGGTAATAGCAATTTCAAATTTGATATTTTGTCCTTTTAGGGATTCTTGTCCCAAATTTATGCTACCCTTATTTCCAGTTGGTCATACAAAGAAACGAGTCTACAATATGCAAGCTCTTCTATGTTAGTCGTGTGCATCGCCACACTGTCTTTGAGGGTTTGCATATCTTTTGATAATGTAGCCATGAACGCTTGAACCATAGTATGGACCTTTTTTAGTTGAATAAGGTGTTGTTCTATTAGGTTTGTCATTACTATGGTGGTTTCCTCTGTGACTCCTCATCTATGACTTGTTTTTTCCTATACCTTGTCGACCATTTCTTCCATTATAATATTTTTCCCAAGCTCCTCTAGTTGGGGGAGTCGACATAACTTGAGTAATTATTGTGCCGCTTTGTGTATGCACAAACAAATTATTGTTGAAATAGTAGTTTCTTTGTCTGCCTTTTGTGCTGCTTGCTGGAATTGGTTTAGTGCATAGGTGTCAATTTTTCTTTCCCTGGATGAGGGACAATAGAGATCAGTTGGTGCATCCTAGTTTTCTACAATCCATGTATCAATATTGTTCATACCTTCCTGGATAATGTTGAATTATGTGAGGATGGTTTTCACTATGGTATGTTGGTATATGATGATAGTAACTAAGTACTATATATATGTTGATTAAGTCCTCTTCTAGCTCAAGTCTTATCTTCTCCATGCTAGTTTTGAACCTCTGAAGGTTGTCTTCATCCACCTTTACCCATTGAATATTTTCCTCAAGCTCTCTAATCCTTGTTTCTTTCTCTATATTCTACTGGCATATATTTCATATGTTATCTTTTGCGGCATTCCAAAAAGAGGATCTAGTTGAGGCTATGGCTACTAGATCTTTGCTGACATGTTCTGTCATGGGGATTTGTATAATGACTAAGATCGAGTTCCCTCATGTTATCGATACTTTCTCCTCTTGTTCTTGCATGATTTTTCCGGATGCTTTGTCGTATATAAACTTCTTTAGGTTGGGTACCTCATACTTGGAGTCGAATGTTGATCTACATTTATTGATCAACGTCGATAGATAGATATCCAATCCTTAGTCTTTTTCTTTTCTTCTTATGTTCCTTGTGTACTTAGTCATTTTTCTCTTTGAAATGCACATTGTGGATAAGGATATTATCAAGTCCATAGGTCCGCAAACCTACAAGTATATAATTAGCCTCTTTTCTTACTTCACAATCCCGACACTTAGTCATTTTTATGTGTTGCGGGAGATCAATCCACCCCTATCCCTCAATGCTCATGTGTCACAACCTACAAACATGCAACAATCAGAACGATCCCTTCTATATATCTTGAGTGGGCCTTGTTATCGTACAATTTGTAGTTTAGGTCACAGGCTAAAGGATAGAGGACAAACTAGCGCAACAGGAACCTTACCCACCCAATGTCACCTCAATGGGGAGGTTCTTTCTGTTTAGGGAGGTTAGCCCAAGGGAGACGTCCCCGATAACCTGAGGTTTGAAGAGGCGAAGGGTACAAGGTCAAGTTTTAAGATTTCCCTCCTTGCAGGTTACCACCAATATCAGATAGTCTGGCTAATCAGCCAATAAAAGAAGTGTAGGCCCTGTTGAAAACACCTGCCCGGAAAAAGACAATAAAAATAAAATATATATATTTGCAGGCTATAACTCAAAGGGTTAGTACTTTTTTAATTATCTGATTTCAATCAATAAGCAATGTAATAGATATAAGATGAAGTCAACATTATGTTAATTAGCCTATGAAAGATCATCAATTCATCAATATCTACCAAAATGACCAAGCCAAAAGTATATCCAATCAATAATTTGTCCAATAAATGCTTGACGTCATCACTCAATTGCTTATAATAGTCAAAATCTTGCTATGCCAACTATGACGTCAGCCTAGGTTAGCAATGTTAGGGTTAGTTAGTTAGGGTTTCATAAATTAAAGTTTAAAAGGTGGTTTTGTACACTAGAGGCTCAACATTGGAGATCTAACCAGTGCCTTAGGGTATATGGAGTCAAAAGTAAGGGCACAAGGTCTCGGGAGGATGAAAACTTA
>JZKD02S1726502.1:206287-229185 GCA_000966675.3 Picea glauca
GCTGATTTTACCTCCTGGGCCTTTAGCCCCTTCTTCCCACAGGATAAAGTGTAACCCCACAAATAGGTCATCCTAATGCCCAGACTAGGGGAATGGGATAGATGAAAGGGGGATAAGATGTAAAATGATAATATGGTGGGAGCGGACGATGGATCTTCAAAATCCCCCTTGGTGGCTAACCAAAACCTATGGATACAAGCTTGCTAGGGCACCCCGTTTATCCCCCCAACCATGGTCAAGTGGGTTAGTGTAAGATCCAAGCAGTTGTCAGAAATGTAAGGAACCTGATGCATATATCTGAAAGTTATAATGATCAAACATGACACATACCATGATACCTGGACCAATTACCTCATGGAGCAAGATTCTTCTCCGATGCAAGTCCAAGCCAATGGTGATGAATGCTGCTGCTGCTGAAAGGACAAGTCTGATGAGGAGAAGAAGGATGGGCCCTCTAGGGCCATGCTCAGGTCAATCCTTCTCTCGGTACTCCATGTCTAGGACCTGTGGGCCTTGAGACATGATCTCCTAGTTATCCCTAGAAATCGGGGATAACAGGCCTAATGGTTAAGAACATGTGTTTCCTCCTAAGAGGTCACAAGTTCAAATTTATAGGGGGGGTAGGGTATTTTTGGCATTGTGCAAGGTTGCAATACCCTAGGTTCAAGTTTATATTTACCAACAAAACCCTTCAGACACCAACCCTTTTGACATCACCTGCATGCGTAGATGAAGTCTCATCCAAGGTAGCTATTGGGACTACAAGAACCAGGTTTCTACAGTGGAGAGGGAATGGGAGGTTATTATTCCATTCATTCTTAATTATTTGTTCTGCACGCGTTATTATACAAGTGATCATATTCTATTACTTAGTGGATCTCATGTTGATATTACCATTATATTCCATATTACTGCCTAAACTCATCACTATAACATTTCTAAATATTGCGCCATGAATACATAAGATAAATATACTCTAATATGAATTCAAATGGATTCCATAAGAAAAAACACAAAAGCCATGTAACAAAACAAATAACGTGGTTCACCCAACTCTGGGCTACATCCACAACGACTGGCTTCTTTATTATGCATCTGGTAATGCTTCAGGCTTGGGCACTACGATCACAAATATGCATCATGGTTATCCTTATCTTCTCCTATCCTAGCCGCTCTATAGTGCAAGCCTCTCTCTCTCTCTACATCATCTCTTACATTCAAACATAGATTCCTATCTTCAACATAACCAAGAGGAATGAGGAACTAAGAAGGAACTAGGAACAACAAGGAACCCTATTCTCCCAACCCCTTACATATTTATACATACAATGTAGGGCTTAAAACCCTATTTTGTTCATCCCAAAACCCTTATTACAATGTATGACTACTCCAATTGACTGGTTGTTTGGGTTGCTTTCGTCTACTCTTTCATTTGCATGCTGTTTTTATTTCGTTCTTCCTGCTTTTGTGCATCCTTCCATATTTAGAATGTTAAGATGTCATCCTTCCTTTTTGTCCGCTTCCTTCTCCAACTTTATTCTCTGTGTTATTCCTATGTATTCTCATTGTCCTCCTTTTGCGCATTGTCCTCTTGGATGTGCCTCAATTGTGGGCTCCCTAGTCTTCCTTCTTCTTCTGTGCACTTTTTATATACTTAGGATTTTTATCAAAATTGTATCCAAAACTGTCGGTCCAACAGGCCCCAAACACTCACTTGTGGCTCGTCTCGAGCCACTCAGGCATGTTACCTGCTCTTCCATTCTCGAAGGAATTTTTGGGAGGCTGACTTTGTTATCTCCACTTCTTTGAGTATCACTATCTCTGTTTCTATGATGTCTTCGCCCCCTACGCAGCCAAGGCTATTAATTTCTCTTCTACTTCTTGAGTTGCATGTTTTACCTTTCCCTATGCAATGGATAATTCACCTATAACTCTCATTGCTTCTTCCTGCAACAGTCCTAAACATTGCTGAAGGATCTTCTGATGATCCGTCATCTTCTCTACTTCTAATTATGATTTCCTCTGAGCCAAAATGGTTATCACACGTTCAACTGGTGGAAGTGTAGTTATTTTCTCTGAAGCTTGTTGTGTCTTTTCCTACACTTCTCTTAACTTGGCCTCCAAAACCTTCATCTTGGTATCCTCCACTAAGTCTATTCATATATGTGTTCTCTCCTCACAAAGTTTGGCGCACTCTTCTTCCACCTTTTTGATGTTGGTGACTGTTGTCCTCACCATTCTCTCCTCGCCTTCTCTTACTTTTGGTGGTGTGTCTGGCGCACTGCGTAATTGTAGGTATTCTATATGTGATCGAAATCCCTTGATGACTTCTCCGATCTTCAATATTTGTTCTTCTATAGTAACTTCTACTACTATGGGGACTTTTAGAATGGCCTTGTATAATTTCTGGACAACCGATTGGTTTTTCTATGCTATACTTTCATCTTCTTCCTTTTCCTTAAGGGATTTCTTTACCCTTTCCTTGGCCTCGGTTTTGTCCTTCATTACTTCCTCCACTCGACCTTCAAATTCCTTCTTCTATTGGAGTGCATCGTCATACTGTTGCTGCAGTTGTGCCCTTTCATCCATTATTCTCGTCATCTCTTGGTGTGCTTCATCTCCTCGACTCTTAATCTCTTACAATAGGTCTATCTGTAAGTCTTATAGTCTTTGTATCAACATTCTCGATACCACTATGTTTAGGTGTCTCAACGCGTTCACCTGTTCTTTCAATTCGAACATTGAAAATTCAAGTGCGTCTGTCTCAATCTGGAGTGTACTATGCCTGAATGCTAACTGGGTCAAGACCTGATGCACACTCTCTACTTCCTTCCTTGGAATTATGGATAGTCCTCCCTTGATCCTGTGCTATTTTGTTATGCTAGCTGTTTCCAAGAGCTACTGGAGTACTTCCAACTGATCCTGCACTCTCTGTTGTTCTCTTGTTGCTTCCTGGTTGCTTCCTCAATGATATCTTCCGTGACATCCCATACTTGGTAGCCTATGTGTTCCATATCGCCATTGGTCAAAGTATATACTTGGGTTTCTATGTCCACTTTAGTCTTCTTGTGCACCCCTCCTACCGATCCTTTCCCCTTATCCTTCCATTTTGCACTTGCTGTTGGGACTGTCTGCTAAAATTTTTCTATTGATGGGACATACACATCTCTTGTTCCGTTGTTCTAATCACCCCCCTACTCTTAATCCTCATCTGGTTCTCCATCACTCTTATCCTTTCGGGTGCCCCATTTTCTCTGTTGGGGTTTTCCACCCATCTTCCCAGTCATTCACAATTAGGCATACGTCTTATGATGTCAACCTATAGCTGGTTGGAAGCCATTGGCATACAAGATCCTTCTTTTCTTGCACATACATGTGGTGCATGTCTGCTTTGAATCGCGCAATGTCTTTGTATGTCTCCACTGTCTCACCTGAAATGCATGGTGTATTCTAGATTAGATACCTAATAGTATCAAAGTATACAGAGAATGTGACATTAGTGTCATGTTTCCATCTCTTGTTTGGTGTATGTCATAGGTTGGCATACCACGTGACCATACTACCTCTTCTAGATGTTCCCATGCACTGATAGTAGCCTGGTTCCTGCCATCCTACTAGTGTAATCAATATCAAAAGCCATGCATAGTGAATATTTGTTCCCTTTTCCTGGGCTTCAATACATTCTTGCAAAAATTGGTTCAGTAAGAAGGTGGCCCAGTTTGTTTGAACCCCTTTGATGCATTTTTTTGCAGCTACAATGACTGCAGTTGTTACTTCATCCTTCCTTCATTTGTGCAGCAACTTGCAGGCCAATACCTTCGTTGCAAACCAAGCATTATCATCACTGATGTTTTTAACATCCAATCCCATTTCCCCCCTGAAATTCTAGAACTTTTCCTTCATTTCTTTTGAGAGGGCTCTCTCTCCTACCTTTTTGAACAAGATGGTCGGTCCTTACCGAATTTTGGGAGCTCTGTAATCTGTGAAATCAATGTAGTATCAATTGACACTGGGGGGTCCAGCCACAGTGTCCCCCCATGGATGATGCTAAGCAGTAGCTTCACACAAGCATTTAATTCCAAACTACGTCCAAAGTGTGGGATATCCAATAGGTTTAGTATGCTCGACTTCTCCAATCTGGTTTCCCACACCTGTGTCTCCATCACTATCTCTACTATGCATGGTATGCTCTTAGAACACAAGTATTTTTCCCTGGATAGCTCTAGGAATTTTTGCTCGTCGGTAATATCATGATATAAAAACTTGAGGCCGACCACCTTTCCAAGCATATCTCTTTCAATACTCACACCAGGTGGGACTGGTGATGTCACCAGAGGGTATTTCCCATTTGCTAGTACCTTGATTGGTGACACATTATCCTTCCTAGGTGTAACATAATCTTTGTGGAAACTATCTTTTGAAGCTGAAGCTTCAGGTATCTCCTCAACCTCTGGTGTATCTGTTGGTCGTTTTGACTGCTTTCGCACCACTGTTGATGATGCTCCAAATTTTGGTAGGGCCATTGTCTTCTGAGAAAAATTCCTTTACTTCCTCTATGGTTGTTGTAGTTCAGCTCTGAATCACTTGTGTTTTCTCTGGTTCGCTCTTGCTTGCATGCAACACTTAGTAACAATGATTTACAGTGAACCTCCACTGTTTTTGTGCCTTCTTTCCAACTATGCATGTATCTTCATGCCTTAACTCCCTTGTCTAATCTACTAATGTGGTTGATGAATGGTTAAATAAATGAGGATTTATTACCAAATCCGTTGTATGGATTTTTCTTCGTACTACCAACCTGTCGTGATTTTCGGCGGATTTTTACATTTAAGATTATACGATGTATTTATGACCCAACATTACCCCTGTGTAGCCATCTCTGCCATGATTTAATTCTTTTAACGATCTTATCAGTGCCAAGCTGCGCAAGACATATGCTATGTTGCAATATTTTTCTTTTGTGTTATATTTTCTTAATTGGCACAGTTCTATCCTGATGCACAATAATCTTTCCTTCTGCGCAATCTTCTATTCCTTGTACTCTATAATATTTTTCTTGTTGCTATACCTACTTTTTATTTGGTTTTCTTCCTTTTTCTACTTTTTATTTGTTTTCTTGTTTTTTCGTTCCTACTATAGTGCAACTACTATGATACACGTGGTTCAACACAACCCAAATTACTGCACAAATTATCGGCCATCTCTATAGAGTTTCAACCGATTTCCATTCACCATTTCTCCAATGACTTCTCCATTCAGGGTTTCCAACTGCGTAACACCTATCTTTGTTACATGCTGAATCACATATGGTCCTAACTAGTGCATTCTAAACTTCCCTGGATGCTGCATAAATTTACTGTCATAAATTAATACTAAGTCTCCCACTTGAATTTTTTTTTGTTTAATGTTTCTATCATGCCAAGCCTTCTCTCTTGCCTTCTGAACTTGCTGATGGAAACATGCAACAAACCGATCTTCCTCAAGCTATACTAATTGTGCCAATCTCTCCTCTATTGCACTAGAGTCTGATAGATCAGTGGTCACTGCAATGCACATGCTAGGTAGAATAAACTCCATTGACATCACTGCTTCTTTCCCATAGACCAACCTGAAGGGTGTCTACCCTGTCAATGTTTTACTTGTATTCATGTAAGCCCATAGCACTGCAAGAACTCTTAAGTCCCAATCATCTTTCCCTATGTTGCAAATTTTTTTCAAAGCATTTTCCAAGATTTTATTAAAACTTCCACTGTCCCATTAGCCTGAGGATGATACAGGGTACTCTTCTTATGATGAATCTGAAACTCCTCAGTCAATGTTGCAATTGTCTTATTCAAAAAGTGGTTTCCTTGATCACTGAGTAATATGCATGGACAACTAAACCGTGTGACTACATTCTCAAATAAAAACCTTGCAACAGTCTCTGCGGTGCAATCTAGAACCGGTGTTGCTTTTTCCCATCTTGTCAAGTACTCTATCATATTGATTATGTACCTTTACCTTTATATTCTTGCTTGTGGGTTGATTGCCCCCAAAACATATATATCCCATTTATCAAATACCTGCAAGGTAACCTGTGGGTTTAAAGGCATTTCATCCCTCATGGATGGCTTTCCCACTCTTTGGCATACATCACACGACTGACAATATTCTTTAATATATTTGTGAAGTGTAGGCCACCAGAGCCTTGTGCACAAAATATTTCCTCCAGTTGCCTTCCCTTCATAATGTCCTTCTGCAATCCCGTCACGTGCTTTGCGAGTATCATCGGTCTTTCATGTTCCAATACACACTGTCTTAATATCCCTCTTGCTCCCAACTTGTATAAATTCCCTACAATCAACTAATAATCCATTTCTTTGACTACCAGTTGTTTTTTCTACGCCACTGTCATCCCTGATGGGGAAATTCCTATACTTAGAAACTATGCGATGTCCAATAAGTAATCATCCACCATCTTCACTGAAACTAGTTGTGCATCTGGTAAGATGTTATTTAAATTGCTTGCATCTTCTCCTGATAATATGCGTGATAGATGATCTCACCATGCATTCAACTTCCTAGATTTCACCACAACCTCAAAATCATATTCCTGGAACAACAGTAACTATCTGCATATTCTCCCCCCCAACACTAGCTTGTTCACTAGGTATTTTAATGCAGAATGGTCTATGTACATTTTAAAGTGAGATCCCAATAAACAATGTCTAAACTTTTGTAGTGCATATACCATTTCCAATCCTTCTCATTTTGTAGTGGTGTAATTCTTTTCAGGGATAGATAACTTCATACTTGCAAACACAATTGGGTGATTTATGTCCCCCTCCCTTGGTTGAGAGAGTATTGCACCCAATGCTATGGAAAATGCATCTACATGAACATGGAACTCCTTATTCCAATATGGAAAGATCAAGATCGACACTGTTACTAGTTTTTGCTTTAAGGTGTCCAAGCCCTTATGACTGTCCTTGTTCCATTGGAAATTTTCTTTCTTCTTTAACAACTTTTCCCTTGGTGTTGCGATCTACGCATATCCTTTGATGAACTTCCTGTAATACCTTGTATGACCTATAGTTTTCTTTAGTTGTATGAATGATGTAGGTGGTTCTAAATCTAGAATTACTACAATCTTGGTTGGATCTACTAGTAATCCTTGCTTGCAGACTTTATGTCCCAACAAAATTTGAAACGGTGTGGAAAAAATACACTTCTTCGGGTTCAACAAAATCTGACACTATCTACACTTATCTAACATGAGCCTGAGTAATTCTATGTGATCCTTCAGTAGACTGAACATAGTCCAATCGTTTAAGTATACTTCTAGGAACTTATGAATGAATTCCTTGAATGCTGCAACCACAACTTTGGAAAACATTGCAAGGGAATTCTTCAGTCCAAAGGGAATTACTGTATATTGATAAATTTCCCACTCGGCCATGAATGTGGTCTTGTACCTGTCTTCCTGCACAATGTTTATCTGATGGTACCTCAAGAATCCATCCGTGAATGAGTAAGTATCTTGGGCTCCTACGTTCTTTAGTACCTCATCTGCGAATGGTGTTGGAAATGGGTCGTGTAAACATGAATCATTCAACTTCCTCAGATCCATGCAAATCTTGATTCCTCATGTCTTCTTGTATTGCACTACCATTGGACTGATCCACTCTGATTCCTCCATGGGTTCAATGATTCCTGCATCCAACATCCTGTCTATTTTGGATTTCACATTCTCTTTGTACTTTGGATTTAACCTGTAAGGTCTCTGTCGTACTAGCTTAGCAATTGGTTTCAATGGAATTTTCATGTCTCCTAAGTCTCTAGCTATCCCCTTCATCTCTGAGAATGTAGTTGGGAATATGTCTTGATATTCTCACAACAAGTATGCAATCTTCTCTACTGTCTCATCACTCCAATAATATCCTATCTTCATAAACTTGGGATTATCTATCGTCCCAATGTTTACCTTCCATGTCTTTATAGGCTCTGTGTATGTCATGGACTCAAGCTCTGACCCTTCTAGTATTCGTTCTCCTTCTATTTCAGGTACTTGTACATTCATGGGATCTTCTTCATCCTATTCTTCCTTAGCAACATTGTATCACTCCAATAACTCATGGACAATCATATTGGCTCTATGCACACTACACGGTGGTACCACCTCCATCGACCCTTCTTTTGAGAAGATCTTAGTTCGAATAACATGTAGCGCTTCATCTATTGTTGGGGATTCATGTTGAAATATAAATGTGACTTTGAACCTTTGGACTAGCTCGTCCCATCTTGTTGTCTCTCTGTGCATTTCCAATTCGAAATACTATTTCTTCAAAATTGTGTCCAATGTGTGTATAAATCTGTGTGTCCATTCCATCTCTGGTATTGAGCTCCATAAGGTCCTGAACTACACAACATGACCTACTAGATCACTTTCTCATATATACTTTTGTGCAATGTTTTCTACCTCAGTATTGAACCTTACTTGCAGTAGTCTCCTGCACTGTTACTAGTGTTTCATCCCCTCTTTGTGTGCAACCCACCACCTGATGGGAGTCACTTTTAGAACAAAATCTAGTGATGACAACCTTTGATGTTCATGTACCTGCAACTAAAATTCCTTTACAAATAGACTTATATCAGTTAATCCATCATACTTGGGTGGATCACATAGCTCTATTCCAATCCAACGCAAGGATCATATTATGCGTGCACATCATCTAGTTGAGACTTCATGCTTCCTCTATTGCTAATGCTCTATACCTTCCTCTGAGTCTGATGCACATGAGTTGATACTTCTCCAACTTATTGCACCATCTGCATCAGGGTTGACATATTCCTCCATCCACACAGTCATGTTATAAAAATTGTCAATGTTGTTTCCTCTTGTTGGCTCTATGTATCTCTTTCCTTCTGTTGGGTCCAATGGTGCAGTAACTTTCAAATACCCAACTTCAAATATAATATCCCTCCTTTTTAAGTTAATGATCGTTTGGTTATCAAAATCCCATTCTAGTCCTATCAGTGCTGGATATGGTTGATTATCATCCATGATCTCAATAACCTCAAAGTATTCCACACTGCACACCCCATCCATGTTCATAGGTACTCCTATCAATCTACCGATCGATACTAGTTTGTGCTGATTCACAAGCCTTAACTGAACAAGATACCATAATATCTTGGGTTTTCCCATCATCTCCCATGTTTGTTTAGGAAATACGTTTGCATCAGACCCCAATTCCAATATAACATTATCCACATCATATTCCCCAATTTGTGCACCGAGTCTGAATTCTTCGTTGGTCCTCTTTCTGCGCAGTACCTAATTCAACACCCTTTGTGCGATGAGAGTTTCCCTTTCTTGTGTACAATGATCGATCATCTCATATAGTGTTTTAAGTGTATTTTCATCCTTCATTAGCTTTATGCAACTTCTCAAGAATTCTTTTAGTGTGCTCACTTTCCCATTTTGTTTCTTTGGTATAGCATGATCTCTGACATTAGGCGTAAATGATGTTGATGCTCCCTAATCCTATCCAAGTACCTCTTTGCTTTCCCTTTGATATGTCTCCTTTTCTTACCGAGGATCAAATGTTTGAATGGGTCCTCATGCTGACTTCCTTACCCACTGGTCAACCTGCTTCCCTCCATTCGTCATATCAGCTACTGTTCTAGCTCCTCCACGTGTAACAATTTCTATTCTTAGCCCTTCATTGTGTTCTTCAGTTGGTATTTTCTGCACATTCTAATTTGTATTCTGGTTCTGGTTCACTCTAGCCCACCATTTCACAACTAGTTGAGGAGAATATTCTATCACATGATCCAGTTCTCTACAATATGTGCACGTTGTACACAGATTCAGGCAGCCGCAGGCTAAGTGCCCCGGTTGATTACAATTATAACATATTATCGGTCCTCTTCCTCCTTTGCGAAAATTTCCTCGGCCTTGGCCTCTAACAAAAATTATTTTGAGCACTCAACACACCCTAAAAGCCTTATGAAATTTTATCACTTTTTGGGTACCACTTGTTTTCTTCACTGCCTAAATCGATTTCACTTTGGGGGATGGTTTATATTTGTTTTGTTTTGATGACTCTTATCATAAAGTCAGGTTTGTTTGAACTTGTGAAAACTCATGCCTAAAATAACTTGACACCCGTATTAAGAATCGACAGCTAACATTGCACCTAACGTGCTTAGGTTAGGCGTCAGAGAATTTCAAGTAGGTAAAGGGACCATACAGTTACAATAGTCATTGAGCGTCAAAATCCATCGACATCGGTAGAAGGTGGAGTTGGTTTGCGTAAGTTATTTGCACGAAGTTTCAAGAGATAGCCGATCACCTTCGACATTGACAAAGTATGAGAATGATAGACATTAACAAAGGCCATAAAGAAATCACTGATAGCCAATGACCGATGCACTTTATTGATGTTGGGGAAATCTAGAAAGGATAAAACAATTGTTTTTGTCTGCAACAAACATATCGCTGATCATCAATTCCCGATGCGCTTTCGGCATAGAGACTTTTTCGAGAGAGTCGATCCCAGAGCACTTGGGTAGGTTTATCGCCGATCGTCGATCCTTGATATTTTTCGACGTCAGAAAGATAGGATTGGGTTTTAGAACGTATAGATTAAAGAAAGTCCCAATTTCGATTAACACGAGTAAATGAAGATGTAGGTCTTGAGTGCCACGTGTCTTTATCACGTAAGGGTGTCGTACGAGCTAGTTTTGTCCCGATTCATATTAAGTTTCCTTGGGTCCTAGTCAACTTTTCCACATCATCTTTGTACGACAAGATCGATCGATGTCAAATATTTTGCAATAATATCTAAATGAAAATTGATCGAAGTAGAATTTCGATCCTCGACTCACCAATTGGACTAGCGAAACGATGGGATGCTTTTAGCTTAAGATACGATCGGATTATGAATTTTAATAAACCAGTTAATGATTCATCCCGCATTTGTTGCTACCTCGAGTGCCAATTGAACAAAAAAAATTTGAAATCGTCGATAGGCCACGTTACAACCCGCGCCCGCATTGTCATCCTACGATCCAATTTAATTTAAACGTCTTTGAAGATCAAGCGACATATTTAATAAAATACACTGATAACCCAAATTCAATGGCTGATGCGACAAGGTAAGTTCATCCATGTTTAAATCTCTAGAATAGTTTTGAACAATTTCATTCTGGGCACAATTCTGAATCCCAGAGCATTCGAAGAAGCAAGGCAAGCATTTCGAAATTGTGTTGATCACCAAATTATCAAAACCAGGTTTAACAAGCTGCAGAGGTATGTGTTCAAGTTTGTCAATTCGACGGTTTTGATTTATATATGCATTGTATTTCTTACACGGTCTCTAAACTATGTTCTAACCATAGGTAAAATGCCATCGAGAAAGCCAACCACTAGATGCTTTTTGAGAGCACCCAATCTAAAGGAATCTGAGATAGGTGAAGGTTCTTCTCCTGGTGTGGCAAGGCAGCTGGAATACACTCCCATGGTAGAGTCGGTCATAAAAACCTCAACAAAGAAAGCTTTTGTCTAGCCACTAGTCTTCAGTGATACCGAAGCAAGCACTGGATCCAAAGTAATGCTCCCACAGTGGGGGGACCTTTTCAAAAGAATTAGTCGAGAGGAATACCCAGAGTATATCCCACACAATGACCTAAATGTCAGGGCACTCGATGATCAGGTGTTCCCAAACATTCAACAGTCATATGTGCACATGGTAGCTAGAAGAACCCCAGTTTTCCCTTGCATAGAGGTTCTGAAGTGGCTAATCGACCATACATATGCACATAAATGTATAATCAACAATGAGAATGGCGTCTGTGTTAGATTTTTCCTCCCGAAGAAAGTCAAGAAATACTAGAATCTCATAGACCCAGAGGAGCGAATAAAAACAGACTTCGTGGTGAAGTTCTACGAATTCCATGACACCAACCAACTGATGGCCTCATGGTGGAAGGAGGAAAATAATTTTAATAACTGGAGAAATGGCTCATATGGGACCTCTAACTTGAGGGAGCCATACATCTATTTGATGGCTCTCATCTGCCGACTATATGGAGAGAAGGACTGCTCCAAGTTTTCAGAAGCATGGATGCCTATGGTGTACATAGTGGAGATCTCTGGGAGCAGCTTCAACTGGGGAGCGATAATTTCCAAACAATTGAGCATCTATGTACAACAGGCTCAGACATCGAAAGAAGGGTAAACACCCACTTTCCACATGGCCTCATACCTTCTCGATGTCATCTGCATGAGAAATGTGTTCACCAACATGAATTTAATATGACATGTTGCAGAGCTCCCAGTCCACATTTATTTTAGCATACTATGGGAGAACATGTATAAAAAATCATATGCACTCATCTGTGATGAATTCATCGCTGTTATTCATTTTATCATATTTATAAGGGAATGCCCAAGATTATCTGCAACAACCAAGAAAATGGTAGCAAAGGTATGCCATTGGTATTTAGATGAATGATCAACCTATATCAGGGTGTTCGGGGCCACCAGAGCACCACATATCCTACCCGCTCACATCCCAGGCCGACTCATTGTGAGATAAATCTTCTATCAAACTATCCTATAGGGCTATCATGCCACACTAGTCAAGGACAAGAAGCGGGCCTTCATACCATGCAGTTTCCATGTGGGGTTTTATCTGGTAAAGGACACTACTCAAGGAAAACATGAAGGGATGAGCCAACTTGAATTCAGGTTCATGACAGGCCGATTCTGCAAGCATGACCCTAAAGGCCTGGTCCTCCAACATGCTTCACAAGTATCGTCCTATTGGCCATACACTCATGATAAGTTTGAAGATGAAATTTTCACAGAGTGCGCTCAGTACTGGGAAGAAGTAGTACAAAGGATGGCCAACCCAAATATGGCCAAGTTTAAGGACATGAGCATGGATGAACAGGTGGAGACAATAGAGTAGTCGACTTAAGAGGGCCTCAGAGCCAGGGAAGAAATCAAAGCGATAGAGACCATAGAGGCACAAAGAACGATATTGCTCTTGCTAGAAGGGGCACATAGAATCATTGATCAGTTTCAAAATGACCATTATCTAGTAGAGATGTCAAAGATTCCCACTGATGACCCAATTGAAAGCAGAGGAGAGCCAAGTGGCCTAGAGCCGATACAACTTGAAGAAATCACCGGGCCATAAAACCCTAAAGTTCCACCACCATAGATCAGATCACCAGGGGGGATTGCAACCCAGCCTGAGATAGTGAGGACATTAGGAAGAACAAGTGTACCAAATCCCTTGTTCGACTTGATAACCATCTATGATGATGAGGAGAGTTCGAAGGTGTCCCTGGTGCCTCTAGTGTAGATTACAGAGGAAAAAGAACCTGAGAGAGAATTTACCCTAGGTCCCGATGGTCCAATTCAGAGCCTTCCACAGAGCGAGCATGAGGTCGAAAGTGTCTTAGAGACTGAGCTACTCGATGTGCCGAGAACCCCAATGGACAGCTCTAGGGATGATCTAGGATCGAGCAGCTAGAAAGAGGAAATTCCACAACCAGAAATTGACATTTCGACAACTGATTTCCAAGTAAGTACTGAACCTACCCTTGATTCTTCAGTTTTGGCCGATACCTTACCATCCGATGAGAAAAAAACATAAGTCAAGCCATTGGGACATATGGAATAATTTCATGAATCCTTTCTAGAATAGATACACACAGTCGAGAGCCTGGGAAATACTCTAACTTGTGGAGAGAAACAAATCTCCAAACCTGTTGTTGAGGTTGTCGATATACAAGAAATCACCTATGAATGAAAGAGGAAAGCCATCATGAGGAGAACCAATAAGAAGAGGAGGCTTACATTGGACAGTTCGATTCTCATCACCACACAGGAGAAGTTTCTCAACACAGAGCATGCCAAGACGTTTGAGCTTATTGGTGCAAGGATGGCCATCACAAATGCCACCTTGTATAGAGAAAGAAGATGTGAAAAGGAGCTGGCCAGTGCACTTAAGGAGTTGGAGCATCTGTGCCATTTGTTAAAATACTATCAAGACTCCACACAAGCCACAATTTTTTGGAGAAGTGAGTGCCAAGATACTTACGGCAAATTCACGAATGAACGACACCTTTTCATTGCAGGTATAATCGACTTTCAAGAAGACACCCTTATGGAACTAGAGACTTTAAAGGACGTGGAGAGGTGGTATGAAAAGGATCATCAAGCGGTGGAAAGGATAGATTACATCAACATATTTCGAAAGGGCCAAGATGCTGAAGAGCATGACATTCGGGTGCTAAGAGATAACATCATCGGTTGGATCCGGAAAGCGGCCGAATATTGGGTGAAAATGGCCCAGGAGACGCAGCGGGAGATTAAGGAGAAGTGGGTCGATTGTGAAAAGAGCTGGGAAAAGATTAATTAGGAGATGAAATGCATTGGCCTCCCATAATTTGGCTCATCCGAGGACTTTGTCGACTTGCATGACATAGTCAAGCAACATGCAGAAAAAAACTCAACATGGACTGCAGATATAGCAAAGGTGGCGAGCATGGTGCCAGGTCAAGTACAATAGTTCATGGAGCACCCAATTAAGGCTCAAGCAGTGTTGCAATGATTAAGTGTTAAAATAGCCAAGTACAAAGCACAGGTAGTAGAAGTGAAAGAAATTATTTCAGCCCCGATGGACCAACATAGGTTCCCGTATGCCAACACATGCGAGGAACTCTTCATCAAATGGTCAGAGTACAAGAAGAGTCATCCGCTCCAGTGAAACTATTTGATGACTCTTAGAAGATAGATAGATGAAAGTGCCATGTGGCAATATTTTGTTTTACTTAGCTTGCACCTTTAATAGCTATTTTTAGTTAATGTTTCATTATAAATAAGAGGATTGACCTTTTAGCAAACGTCGATGGTTTTTACAAAGACTCTCATTTTTAGAATTGTAAAGAACTATTTCCGAACTACCTTAATTGAGAACTCATGTTTAGGACCAGAGACAAACTTTTGTTTTCATCAAAGGCGTGTGTGATTGGATTTGAGGAGGAATTACTTCCGACTTTATTTCATGAATTAATGATGTAATGAGTAAGAGTTTTTGAATCTATTGATAAGTAGTTGTTTCAATATTTTTTGTATTTCTTGTAGCTAATGATGAAAGCAAATCGTTGTGTTAATGTGTGATTAATGTTAGAGCTAAGGAAACTATTTTTCTTGCCATCATTCTATTGCATGTATGTTTTCTTTCGATAATCGTATCTTAGTCAATAATTGAAATACCGACAAGTTAATGTATTAGTACTAGGCTTGTCATAGGTGTGAAAATTCTTTGTATGCATGCTTGAGCACAAGAGTTATTTGAAGCTAGGCCTTCTTCAATAGTTAAGAACCCCTCTTTTCCCAGCTAGTTTATACCAACACACATCTTCTAATCAACCCCATATAATAAGAAAAAATACAAAAGAGAACATTTAAAATGAAGGAGGAACTTCCATAAGAAGATATCCTGTCAATCACTATGTAAAGCCCATCGATAAATCGATCGGATCGAAAGATATGGAGAACCATCCCACCATTAAACACTGTAGAGTCTAATTGGGCCTCCGTGGCGGGTTTGGTTCCTGCTGTTGAGTCATTTAGGATCCCTCAACAATTTCCTCTCTTCCATGGAATAAAGCCTTTCTAGGTATTATATTGTTGACCCCCTCCATCCGTTGCAATATTCTCCTCATGAATCATGTAAATATCTGAAGTACACTCCCTCATCAAACCAAATGTGCGACACTCCCTCATCAAACCAAATGTGCGACAATCCTTCTCTTCATGTCCAACCGATTTGAAAAAGTTGCAAAACAAGTTCCTTGGTGTACTCTAATACTTACGTAGTAATGGAAATTCAGTTGAATAATGTCCCCATTTCTTACATATCTCACAATACCCCCCTCCTGGTAATGGATTTGGTGCTCCAGTTGCCAGATACTACGTGAATGCTAGGCATTCGTCTTTGTGATGGCCCTCAGTCCTACACTTGGTGCACCAGACTTGCTCTCGTTTCTCCTTCCCTTTTGTAATTTCTACCAGTTGAATCGTAAAAGAAACCAACTACGTCTGAACTTACGCCATCCCTCCATTGTCTCATATAGGGGATGATTCCAATTTCATTGAAATTTCCAGCACCTTGGGCTGTGATGCAACCTTATGTTGAATCAATGGTCTGCGAATGTGTGGTAGAATTCCTACAATAAACCATTCCTGATTTTGTTGATCTGGGATTTGGAAATTCATCCTTCCCATCAGGTCCTTGAACCTTTGATCGAAGTCCCATACTGACTCCGTTTGGACCTATTTAATCTCCTTCAGTCCTGTAATGTATTTTGATTCTGAATTTGCCTTTTTAAACTCTTTTATCAATTCTTGTCTTATCTCGACTAATGTATTGACATGTCATGTAGGCATGGTAATATACAACTTCATGTACCAAACTAACACACAACCCCTAAATGTTGTCACCAATTGCATAATATTCATAGCCTCATCCTTGATGTTCTTAGCGGCCCAAATTATCTTGTAGACAAACATATGCTTTTTGGGGTCCTCTAATCCCACTCCCTAGAACTCAGGCATCCTGAGGGTGTTGTATACCCCTGCCATATCGATTTGTGTAGTTCCTCCTCTTGGTGATGCTGGTTGACTCCGAATCTACGCAATGCTTCCACTGCTATGATTTCTACTACTCTATCCTCCCTTGCTAACTATAAGTGATTTTGATAAGTCTTCAACTGTTATTTCTGATTGTGGTGACACACATGGGGTCGTGGATTCAACACATAATCTGGTGTGAGAAGGACTTAATGACTCCTCTATTATAAGATTGGACTGAAACTCCTTTTCCTCTCTGCTTATGTGTGGTATCTCCATGATTTGGATTATTGTGCAAGGTCCTCTTCCCTTTGGCTCACTATGTGGCTCTCCTTTATCACCCCCAATATTTTTCCTCTTGTACCTCCTTCCTTTGTGCAGTTCTCCAAACTCTTCTTCTTCCTCTAGTATACCTTATTCGACTCTCTACATCCTCAGTCCCTCCCTTCCTTCTTCATCGCTTCCTTCTTTCTCTCTTGTCCTAGACTATCCTATTGTCATCCTCTGGTTCCTCTAAGTGCGTGAATCCCCTAGTAGTCAGATTCCATTGTCATCATGCACTTGTCACACACCAACATATTTATCCATGTACCCAATGATTTCATGAACCTTCCACATGGACCTTTGTATAAGTCCCTTTCTGCAACACTGTATGACTGGGTACAATCTACTGCAAACTCTGTAATATATCCTCCTAATATTCTATCCAACCAGAAATTAATTGTGCGAGAAGTGTTATTACTTACAGAATTTAGTTTTCTTACCATCTCAGAAGTCCAATTCCTCGATGTTGCATCTCAGTACCTTCTAGTGTTTTCCACTAATCTTTCTAACCACTTCATTAGAATAATTGGAAATTTGCCAAAGAAAATTTCATGCAAATCTGTGTATACATACCTTTGCATCCACTATTCGTTACTCATCCGAGGGTTTCTATTCTCTTTTTGTGAAAAATCTTGTTCCTTCCTGTCTAACCATTATGAAATTTCCTTCCTAGTCGACCTCCAAAACATTACCTTAATCAAAAAATCTGGGTCTCGACAACATAACCATTTGTTGGCATTGCACGTGGTTGTAAGACCCTAGGTTCAAGTTTATCTTGAGCAACAAAACCCTTCAGACACTGTCCCTTTCAACATCACCTGCATGAACAGATGAAGTCTCACCTGAGGTATCTATTAGGAGTGCAAGAACCATGTTTTTGTAGTGGTGAGGGAATGGGAGGTTATTATTCCATTCATTCTTAATTATTTGTTCTATGCACGTTATTCTGCAAGTGCTCTTATTTTATTACTTAGTGGATCTCAGGTTCATATTACCATTATATTCCATATTAATGCCTAAAATCATTACTAGAACAATTATAATTGTTGCACCAAGAATACATAAGGTAAATATACTCTAATATGCATTCAAACAGATTCCATAAGCAAAAACACAAAATACATGTAACACAACAATTAACATGGTTCACCCAACTCTGGGCTATGTCCACAATGACTGGATTCTTTATTATGTATTTGGTAAATTCTTTAGGCTTGCGCACTACGCTTACAAAGATACATCATGGCTATCTTTATCTTCTCCTAGCGTAGCCGCTCTGCAGTGCAATCCTCTCTCTCTCTCTGCATCATCTCTTACATTTAAACATAGATTCCTATCTTTAACATAACCAAGATGAACGAGGAACTAGGAACAACAAGAAACCCCTATACTCCCAACCCATTAGATATTTATACATACAATCTAGGGCTTAAAAACCTATTCTATTCATCCCAAATCCCTTATTACAATGTATGACTACTCCAGTTGACTATTTGTTCGAGCTGCTTTTGCCTACTTTTCCATCTACATGTTGTTTTTCTCCTATTCTTGCTGATTTTTCACATCCTTCCATATTTAGAACGTCAAGTTGTCATCCTTCCTTTTCTTTTTATTCCTTATCCAGCTTTATTCTCTTCTTTATTCCTCTGTCTTCTCACTATCCTCCTTCTACGCACTATCCTCTTGGATGCACCTCAACTATGCGCTCCCTAGTATTTCTTCTTCTTCCGATCACTTTTTCTATACTTAGGATTTTTATCAAAATTGTATCCAACACTACCTGTCCAACAAGTATGTATACCTTCGTAGACTTTACCAGTCAAATTGTTTGGTGGAGGGGGTCCCTTGTCCCACAAACAAGGGGTTCTCATACAAAAATTTGGTGTTTGGCTTGGTTGTGACCATAAAATTAGATTATTGTTATTAATATTATAACGCAATGCTTACCTTTTTATACTTATCCAATTTTCTTGAATGCAGATGCGGGACAACCTTCCATCCCATTTACCTTTTTCTTAATTTATGCCCCACACTAGCAATCCCGCGTCCTCCAAAATGATTCATCCACTTCTGCGACCCACAAAATATCCTTTTTCTTATACTTAGTTCATTTAACCATTGTGTATGTCAGAGTCCCTCCTCATATTTTTGACTCTCCATGCCCACAGTCCCGCATCACGCAATCCTGCACTCATCATATCACACTTTCCATTTCCCACTTTTCACTTCCATACTTAACCATTTTTCTTGTTTCCTGACATTACATCACCATTATTGATGGAATTTACTTCCCCTCCACCATGTCATCCATCACTTGTATGAACCTAAATACTGTTATTAAGTGGCGAAGATTCGTAAAAGCTTTGTAATAAATTCAAAATCTGACCGTACAAGCTAGCAACTTTGAAATAAGAGTTATAATAGTTGGTAATCAAGGAAATATGTGGTAAATTTAATAAATAATTAAAAATCCATGACTTAAAAAAGTTATATCAATAGGAATGCCACCTTTTCATAAAAAGGGAAATGAGTGTAAAGACATGTCAAGTAGAAGAAAAGACTTGTATTGCAGATACACACTTAACACTCTTGGATGAGAAGATCACCAATTCCAGTGGTCACAAGCTTATAAGTGGTATTTGGATTTCCCCCTTGCAGAGAAGGAGATAAAAAAGGTTTGGAGTTCATGCATATCATTGTTCGGGTGTGTTCTAGAGGTGGAAGAATTCAAATAACTGATACTTTGGTGTGCAGATAAGTTCAACACAGAAGAAGAATTAATCAAATCCAAGGAAATATGTCAATCCCTTTGACTTCCTCAGTATTCAGGAGAATGTTGAGAGTTCCAATCCCCACTATGTTTTTTAAGAATGAGGAAGAAGACAAATTTCTCATGGAACACCGAGGAGGAGTAGAGCTCTTTGAGAATTATCTCACCAGCTCGAGAGTTGACATTGATTTCGCTCAAGTTGAGGTAAGCTCTATGAAATAAGTTTACTTGATTTTTTTCTCGAATGATTGGACTAGAGTCCATGGCCTCCATACCAAAAAATATTTTTTACATTCTCCACTTTGATATTCATGAATATGCCAAGATTGACGGGGCTCAAATCATTTCAAATGAGATATATTTTCAGCTGGGTGGCCTAATAAAAACCAATTTTTTTTATATGACTTCTTAGTTGGTCTATGCTATAGCCTACCATCACATATTTGAAGACTTGCTTGGGGAAAGGAATGTTGATTTTAAGGTGGAACCAAATTCTGTCTGGTACCCAGATTTATGGAGACATAAATCCCAATACAATTTTTAGCAGTCCAAAATGGTTTTATATCTACTTAAAAAAAATTGATTCATGGTCCTGCTGCATCGAGGTTGTCACTAGAGGCTGCATCCTTT
Source organism: Picea glauca (assembly GCA_000966675.3). Lineage (NCBI taxonomy): Eukaryota > Viridiplantae > Streptophyta > Pinopsida > Pinales > Pinaceae > Picea > Picea glauca. Next base: position 226,648 of record JZKD02S1726502.1, read on the forward strand.
CTCTCTGATAAAGGAATTTTTGAAACTTTGGAGGATTTTAGTCTTTTTAGATTAGGTGGGTTCTAGGGGAAACCCTTCTTTTTACCCTTCTATGTGTTTGATTGAATATTTTTCATCGAGGTGTGCATACCGTATAGATACTAGGCACATGTTTTCAACGAAAAAATTAAGAAACAATTTATTCCATTGCCATGGAGGGTCAGAGAAATTATGTCAAGAATATTTCCCATTTAGATGAATTTGATGCTTGATTGGATCAACTTGGTTTAAAAGAAGCTCAATGCAACAAGGGTTTTGACCCTAAAAACTTATTTTCTACACACATGTCCCTAGTCGAATACTCTTCATTTTTTTGTTAGTCTGAACAATTCAAAGAAGGAGAAGGAGACAACCAAAATCTCCCCAAGACATCTATTGAAGAAACCTTGAATGATGTTGAAGAATTGGAAAACACTAATCAGTGTTATAGACAAAAGGGAAGAGAGGAAACCAAAAAGAACCCTAATTCATCCAATATTTTATAAAGAGGCACTTGTGCAAAAACAAAACCTAGAAGTAGTGGTCTAGAACCGAGAAGAACATTCATCAAAAATTCAGATGATGGTGATGATAAAGACCCTACAAAGAAAAAAATTGGAAAAATATCATGTTGTACACACTTCCATTAAGAGAAAAAGAGAAACTCAGAAAGCAAGACAAGATGTACCTGAAATTGAGGAGAGTACTAGAGCCTTGGAAGTAGATGAAGTAATCGAAGAACCCAACTGGTTGGAGAAAATATTGATGGAAACTAGGGTGATTTTTGAGCATCTAGCTTCCCAAGAGATAGAAATCTTTGAAGAAGAGTTTGTTAGAATTCATCACACGACCTACCACATTAGTGTAAGTTTTAAACCTGTGAAGTAAAGCAATGCATATAGATTCTTAAGCAAAACAAAAATTAATCAATGGCTCATACACATAGTACATAGAGATTTACACCAGAAACCCTGAACTGAGAGAAAACATTTAAACTCTTCATTGTATTAATTTCACCATTCACCATACAATATATACAATGTTTTTAGGTATTTTGTAGATACCAAAACCCTAATCCCTTAATCTAGGATTAATTTAGAAAACCACTAAAAATATCAAAAACCACCCACACACACACACATAGATGCAGTTGTTGAATCTGATGTGCCCGCACACACACACACATGCAAACAATATAACACATACCCAACATTCTCTCACTTGTTGTTTTCTTTGCATCCAGGGGTCCACAGGATTATATAGTCAACAATCTAGGGCAACATTGCCCATTGTTAATCTACACCAGGAGAACTTTTCTGTGCTCACACACTTTGTCAATGAATCTGCAACATTATTCAAAGTGTCAACCTTTTCCAGAAACACCTTATTTTCTTCAACCATGTATCTCACAAAGTGATACTGAACACCAATATGCTTTGTCTTTGAATGATAAGTTGGGTTCTTTTCCAAGAATATTGCACTCTGACTGTCACAATCTAATCTCACTTCCTGTTGTACCAACCCAATACCTGAACACAATCTCTGTAACCATACTGCTTCCTTTCTTGCATGAGTGGCTGCCATGTATTCAACTTCTGTAGTTGAGAGTGACACTACAACCCATCTTTTGCTCATCCAACTGATTTCTCCTCCAAATAGGTTAAACACATACCCACTTGTAGATCTTCTGTGATCCAGATCTCCAGCCCAGTCTGCATCAACAAAGCCATGTATGTCCACCACTCTGTCCAATAATGGTGTTCCTCGGTAGCACAATCCATAATTGGTAGTGCCACACAAATACCCGAAGACCCTCTTTATTGCTTATTATAACCCTATAATTTATAGGATCATCTGGTGACTGGAATTTTTTTTCACTATTGATGTATGTTGTCTTGCAAATAATATTTCATTCCTGCAAATTATTTTCAAAAAGAAATGAAAAGAAAGAAAAAAGAAAAGAAAAGAATAAAAGAGGGCACACAAGAAATGGATAAAATCCCCATGCAATAATAACAACTTGATCCATACAGTTTAAACATGGCCAAGTCCTTTTGAATTTATGTTGATAGGTTTAGTGAATAAGCCTGGATAAACTGTTTAATCTTAACCAGGTAGTTAGGTTAGCCAGTGAATAAATTTGATCAAATTGTTTAATATTAATCAAATAGCCCCAGGGTAGAGTAATTTCTTAGCCCAATAGTCTAATCTAGGCTAAATGTGTAGGTAGGTAGGTTAGGACATAGGCTAGCCAATTTTTCCTTCAATAAACGTGCTTGATGTTCAAATAAAATTCATGATGTTGATGTTGAGTTGTGTTTCCTAACTCCATGGTGACAAAAATCAAAAGGAGTTAGAAAAAACCCACAAAGAGAACGATAACCTAAGTTTCACTGCACATTCTTGATTCATGCCCAGAGAGTAAAGAGCACACTTAGATTGGCGGTTGAGTTGTTGGCACCTAGATCTATGAATGAGATGAAATTCCAGACCCCCCCGACTATTCTGTCTTTAACGGTG
>JZKD02S1726502.1:267735-296313 GCA_000966675.3 Picea glauca
ATTTATAGCATGAACTTTTTCAAAAAAGGTAACAAAAGAGAGACTTGAACTCAAGACCTCTTACTTAATAAGGCAAGTTTTAACCAAATGGTCTAGCAAAACATATTTTAATGTTTAGAAGGAGGATTGGGGGTGTTTTTGTGGTTGTTGTGGAAGACGGCCTTGGAGAGCATGCTCCAAAAAAACTCTTTTCACACAAGAAAAAAATTTCGCTTCTCGATGACAACAAGGGTTAGATGTCGGTTAGCTTACCCGGAAGATGCACCTTTCCTATCTGTTTTTGATTTGCTGAGATCACACAAGGCATGGGGAAAAGAGAATACACATATCTAAAAGAGTAGCAGCCCGAAAATAAAAAATACAAACCAAAGTAAAATCAAAACTTTGCAAAAATTTAAAAAAAAATGCGTATTCCGACTTTATACCTCTGGATCTGACTGTAATGGCCGTATCTTGGGCAAACGAAAACCTTTTCGAGTGAAACGAAAAGTGTTCCTGAATGAAACGAGTGGTCCAGATACAATGGAATAGTCCTCTCAGCCCAAAAATGTACAGAAATTCCAGAAAATGGAGATGAGGCAACTCGACTTCACGATCTCGATCTACAACAGGAGCGGGTCTTCAAACATGCTCTATTACCATGTTCGACAACACATGTATTCCAATAGAGGATGAACGCCTTCAATAACCACTCACATAACTAGATCAAAGATCAACACACTGATGTTTTCACGTGGTAAAACCCCTACGGGGAAACATCCACGACCCCAGCCAACACGGCCACTTGGAGCAGTTTATTAATGCAAAGAAAAAGATTACAAAGAGATTTTACAAGAGAGTTTCTCACAATCGATCATTGTCAAATGACCCTCCATGCTCTTTAAATAAAGATCATGGACCAATCGGGTGTTAAGCCACAGATCAATGGTCATTAAGATCGAGGAGAGTATGAACCATCGGATCACTCTATGTCGGGAACATATCCTGACTGTCGGATTTCCTAACTACAAATGCATACTAAAGAAACACACTTTTACCTAACGACATATTAGACCAAGTAGATCTTAACTACTCCTAAGTGTCTAAATATCCTAAAGCAATTTTTAACTTGAATTATTATTACATACTCATTGTGATTGAGTGTTTTACAAGTTAAATTCCATGATTTGTAAATTTCCTTTTCAAATTTTCCAGTCACATGTTAAAAAATTAAAAAAAAATTTGCACTTTCCTTGATATCAATATATTTTTTTCCTTCCAAGAATAGAAAAAATTTTGTATTCCAAAAAAGAATATACACATTTCAGTCCCATACAAGACTTTTCATTTTCATCTCTTTACATTTGCTTTTCACAAAACATTACTTTTAGAAAAAACCATTTTCATATGATTTTCCATTCCTTTCTACTTGCAATATCCTTCAGACAAAAACTACCTTATCCTAAGATTAAATAATAAAAGACATATCCCTAATGGACTGCCCATCAGAAAACTCGTGAAACATGAAAGATCCATCTGTCAAAGTTAGAACCTCTTTCGATAATTTGTTTGTTGCTGCATTTAATTCTATGAAGGCATGAGAGCATACAAACCATTCAAGCTCACTGAGGAAAGTGTGGATCTACTGCTTCCACGTATTAAGATTCACCACCTGTGTAACTATGATTTTCCCTTTACCCAATCAATTATAACCTTGGAATCACCAAAAATCTACATTTTTCTCAAATTTAGAGATGAAACCATGAAAAGAAAAGCCCACAAACCAACAAGCTCTGCTTTTGCATTAGAACTATATCCAAGAATATAGAGGATGTTAAAAAAATGGTTTTTAGCAATAAAAAGAACATTCCCAGAGCCACATCATGCTGGGTGGCCTTGATTAGCCCCATCAAAAAATCCCCAAGGAATGCTTTTGTCTATATTGGGTGCCACTATCTTCCTCTTTTTTGGGAATTTCTTCTCAATTACGAAGTCTAAAGAAAGATTCGAGACTAAACCAACAACAACCAAAGAAGGAATCAACTTATCCTAGAAAATGCTCATGTTCCTTGCCCACTAGATGAAATAAATTAAAAATAAAGGATAGCCCTGAAAAGGTCGGACACTCTCATCTTCTTTCTAGAATTTAATCCACTCCCCAAAATTGCCTTCCAAATTTTGATATTTTAGTTTCAAAGTCACTGCCAATTCTTCGATTACTTGATGAGTGAAACTGCATGAAACAAAGAGGCACCAATAGGTTTCTTACTTTTTTTTACAGAGCGAGCATTGACTTGGACCAATCCATCCCCACTTAATAACATTGTCCCAAGTAAGCACATTTTTTTCCAACACTAACCAACCAAAGAATTTCACCTTAGCCGGTGCATTCAATCCCCATACAAAGAGACACCACCATTTTTTGTCACCCTTAAACTATTTTTCTGCAATCATTTAATTACCCAATTTCGTTGATATCTTCTAAACTTCTCATTCCTTCCCCAGACTAAAGAATCTTCCTTTTCTTCATCTAGGAGGATGCAATTGGAGGACAACACACTTGTGAACAATGTACACTCTTCCTTGTTGTTCTCTTCCAACTCTAACATAACAACCAATTTCTATTCAGTGCGATCAACATAGTCCATTCCTCTAGTACGAGCATCCCATATAGAGTAGACCCCTCTTGTTTGCATCTTCACTACTTGCCCATATGAGACTTTAAAACCCACCCCCATGCTGACCCATGGATCCTCGCCAATCCTGACTTCCTTTCCATTTTCAATATTCCATGCTAAACCTTCTCGGATTATAAGGTATGCCTCCATCATAGCTTTCCATTCAATGGATCCATCCACTCCTGATTTCCTCGGTGTTCTAATGCAATCCATTTATGATAAAACTGAATGATATTTAGAAGACAAAACTCTTCCCCACAACATGTCATTATGAATGAAACGCCATAAAAATTTTGTTGCAAGAGATTTAAAAAACCAAAAAATATTTTCAATTCCCCATCCCCTTAATCCCTTGGGAATATAAATATGGTTCCATTTGAATAGGGGAGGACCTATTGAATCTCTTCTACCTCTCCACAGAAACTGAAAAATGAGTTTTCGGATTCTAGAAAGAATTCCTTTTGGAATTTTTTCAATCATCGCCCAGTAGACCGGATTGCTACTCAAAACCAATTTCAATAAGACCATCTTGCCACCCCTTGAGAGCCACCTATGAGACCATGAGGAAATACTTAACTGAATCTTTTTGATGAGCCAAAACCAATCCTAAAAAAGATTAGTATTTGGCTTTAGTTCAAAACCAATATACTTCGGCCTTGCATCGATATTCTTGCATGCATAAGGGAGAATCTCTTGAAGTTGAAACCTTTACATATCCCCTTATATCATTGTAAAGCATGCTAGATTAGACCATATTATTTTTTATTCCATTTGCTTCACAAAAGGATTCTAGAATGCCTCCAAGATTTGAATTCTTAAACATAACCTTGAATTCTTAAACATAACCTGCACTAAAAATAATGAAATCGTCAAAAAATAACAAGTAGGTTAAAATTTAATTTGTTGGAGTGATTTTGAGCCCTTTGATAATATCCCTCCTTTGCGCTTGGATGATTGTCATGCTCAGTCCTTTTTACACCAAAATAAAGATAAAGAGGGATAAAGGGAATCCTTGGTGCAAGAACCTAGACGACCTGAAGGAAACAAAAGGAGACATGTTAATGAGAACTGCAAAGGAAGAAAACTCTATACATCCCATGATCCATTTGACTGAATTAATGTTGACCCCGATTTGAATAAGAGTTAGGCGAATGAAGGTCCAATTCACTTCGTCGTAGGCCTTGGAAATATCCAACTTCAAAAAAATGGAGGGTATATTTTGGTTTTAATGGAATGGAGAGATTCTTGAGTAAGGGGACACCACATCATGAATATGATGCCCAGACATAAATCCATACTGATCTTCTGAAATGGTTTGAATGAATATGGGTTTTAAATAGTTGGAAACGATTTTAGAAATGAGTTTGTAGATCAAATTTCAACATGATATAGGTGTCATCTCAATTTGATTGCATCAAATGAGACATTTATCATATGAATCCAGGTTCAGTAGACTTGTGAGGCACAATCACTATATGTGAGGGAACTAGCTCCAAAATACAAACTACGAAAGAAATCCAATCTTAAAAACAACAAAATCTTAATCTAAAAATGCAATCCAATCCAGTCTTTAAGAGCTTCAAAGTAAATCTAATTCTTCCAATCTTCTATTGTCACAATTCTAATGGTAGCAACTCAGGTTGTGAAGTGAAATATGCCACTAAGGTGTTCTATTCATAACAATACTCTGTAAATTGGTGAGATCAAGGATTTGAAAGAAGGTTTTAACACTTATGAAAAATCTAAAAAGTAATTACTCCAACAAGAAATTGACTAATCTTCTCAACCTTGACTACAAAAGATTCACTTATGTAGGTTTTTGGGTTGAATAAGAAATTCTAATTCACACAAGCACACAACTCACTTAGATTTGTGTATTTATGAAGCATCCATTTGGGTCTCATAGGCAGAAAGTATAGGTTGTAGTTTCTTTAGCTCACTCCCTTAGGTGGTTTAAAGACTTGAAACAATGCTCTATTGACTCAATCATTACTTTAATCAACAAAAGCAGTTCCAAGTTATAAAATAAATAAATCCTTCTTTGAACATGAAACTAAAGCTACAACCACCAAACTAATATAACGAGAAATGAAAATAGCAAATAATGGACAACAAATTAAAGCTTATAAACAAAAAAGTATTAGTAAAGTATAAATGATATGTAACAAAGAAAATGAAATATAATTAGAACATATAACAGCAGTAAACTACACCAAATGTACATAAAACACAATGATGTATAAAATGATGAATGGGGGCCCTCCAAGCCTCAAACTGCACATTCAAGATCTAACAACTAGAAGAACTCAGAGTAGCTTCATATATTGATGAAATAATTGGTATAGAGCTTCAACAAATCATTTGGAAATCAACAACTATAACTCAATTTTAAAACTAGCAATTCGAATTCCCCTTAGGCTGCCAAAATAAGGTTCATTTATACAATAAAAGATGTAACAATAAGACAAGAAATACTCTTTGCTACTATTACAAAACTACCAGATCCTAAAAATACTGATTCGTTCAAGATCTGGTGGATCTCCCATGATTTTATGAAGAAATTTGAATTGCATATTTTTTTTCTATAAAATATGCTACAGAGTGGCTGAGTTGACCATGCATTGACCGGCATGTTTTTGGCTCATTCTGGTGCATCCAATAGGTCATGATCCATGCCAAGAAACCAAGGAACACGCTCCAAGTTCCCAATCCGCCCAGATCATCCTGCATATATCTCAATGATGAATAAATTACAATATTTGCTCTGTTATGGTAAAAACTGATAAAATCCGAATTAATTACTATATTAAAATGATGATTTAATCAATTAAAAATAAAATAAAACTTTACCTATTTATTCCTTGAAAATGTATTTATTAGGCTGAAGTGAGTGGAAAGTGAGGTGAAACGACGAGATATAGAGGAAAAAATGGGTAAGAGGCTTTTAGCTAACAAATTAGAGTGTTGACAATAGGCTCGAAGTCCTCAAAAGATAACTACTCTTTATTTTTGGGGATGAGGGATAGGAAGATAGCGTTCAAGGATGGCCACACTTTCCCTCTTCTTTGAGATTCCATGGAACCTTAAGGAGATCCATTTTTATAAGCTCATAAAATCCTAGGTACAACTTTAGAGACAAACCGTCAAGCCTGGACTCTTGCCTTTTTGGAAAGAAGAAAGGGTGGACATAATTTCTTTTTCTGAAATTTCTTCTTGAAGAGATGCATTCATCTCATTAGTACTAGACTTAGGAAAAAGAGAAATAACCTACACAATTTCTTCTATTGGACATCCATAAAGGGCTTTAAACAAGTTAGAGAAATAATTTTTACCTACCTTTACGATGTCCTCAAAAGAGGAGACCACATTACCTCGAGGATCCTGGATTTCCCAAATAGAGTTGATCAGTGTCATCTGTTTAGCATATGAATAGAAAAATTTCGTGTTTTCATCTCCCTCTTTTAGCCATATTACTTTCCTTTTCAATCTCCACTTGGATTCCTCATAGTCCAAATGTTCTTTCCTTTTTTGCGTATATTTCTAAGATTGAATTCTTACTCCTCTGTCATCTTGTCTAATTATCCATCGATTAGTAGAGAGTTGATCTTGTTCTCTACCTCTCGAAGTTGCTTGGAGAATTTCCCGTTATATACTTTGGCCCAATGGGAGATTTTTCTTTTTAACTCGGCCTATATTGTCAGCGAATTGGTGCATAAAAAAATGTCCCACACCCTCCAACAATGGCTTCCAAATTGACCTTATAAGGTTTTTAAAGTTGTAACGTACCTGACCACCAGGCTTAGCCATGCTACTTCCATAAATCCCTTCAAGAGCGCTTTGATACCACTTTGTGATGTACCTAGTACCATAAACAAAAAAAACTTCGCTCTGATACCAATGGTAACATACCCAGATCAACAAACTAAGAAATGTATTTCCCATTGTAGATCTGATACCGATATTTAATTCATATTTACTTCTTGGAATAATTTTGAAATATGCTCCATTCTTTTAAATCAAGAAACATGGATTCAACACATGCAATTAACAAGATTAATGCTAATCCATTCAAGAAATGAACAACATGCCGTGCACGACAATAACCAACAAGCATGCACATATAAATACATCTCAAAGATAAATAAATACACAGTGAAATAAACATTATACAGAAAACACATAGGGAACTTATCTTTATTATAAGACATTCAACAACTGGCTATAAACCAAGGACGTTCCTCCCAACCATAGATACTACTATTCCAAATATCAATAGTAGGTCACCCCTAAGCCAAGGATATGAATCCACAAGGACGGGTTCTAGTTTGATTCTAAACATATAAACATTAGCTATCAACCTCTCATGTTTTCCCAACCACACAAAAATCCTAATTCACCATCTCTCTTCTCCTTAAGCTTGCATAAACCAAAGAAATGAACCCCCTTTCTTTGCCATGTAGTCCCTCAGGCTATTCCATTTCTCTCTAGGGATCCAGTGCCACTAGTCAGCAAATCTGAATATTGGAAATCCGAGAATTCTTAGCTATGAATAATTATTTCAAAACTATCATCAAAATCATGCACACATGCATCCATTCCCTCCTGAAATGATCAATAATTCCTCACAACCATCTAGCAATGGATATCTACCTCCATCCATTTGTTTCCATGCCTAGACCAAGAGCACACAAATGTGCAAGAATGTGAGAATTATAAGCAAGTGAAATGAATGAGTATCCAATGAAGGCACTACATGATGAACAACACGAACAAACATCAAGAACCAAACATCAAAAACTAATGAACCCCCACAAACAACCCACATGCCGAGTTTAAATAGTAAGGAAGTGGTCTCCCCAAGAGACTCCCACACCCCAACAGACAATGTGGTCTCCCCAAGATACTCATTCACCCTCCCTCACCCAAACACGGGTGAACAAAAGGAGCAACCCCTCAGTCCCCCTCTCTCGTGGAATCAGAGCCTCCTATATCTTGTCCTTATTTTTCTCGTAGCCAACGATGCATTTTATTAATATATATGAAGTATTACATTCATAGACACTCTGAACTTTCAACTTATCAGTTGACTAGCCTAAGTCACATTTACATAATGCATTCTAGTTCATAGGGATTAAAATCGAGGGTGTTACATTCCCCTCCCCTTATTTTTGGCACTATCCTCAATGCACAACACCATACCGATGTTTTTAAAATTACAAATCTAGGCTCACCAACCTTTAATATGCATAGGCAGTCCAACCAATGTTCATATACATAGGTCTCCAACCCAAAATATGCATAATGTTCTCACAATTTATATTTCTGGCAGCAATTCCAACCAACTGCAACAAGTCCACTAGACTTTCTTTGTTCCATGCCCTTGTCTTGAGATCGATTTCCTTCTGGTTCTCTTCTACCCAATCTTATAGATTCAATAGTCAACATCCCATTTGTATTGGACACATACAATCATCATGAGATATCATCATAACAATTTCACTTATTAAATGTCAAATATGTTTTATACAGGAAAATGGAGTTTCCCAACCATGAGCTTCCTACTCATAATTTGTTTGGCTCTTGCAACAATAGATATCAATGTTACTTATGGGATTATATCCCCACCATATCTATGACCATTGTTCTTGCAATTTTCTCAATTTCCATGCAACCAAACAAATTGTTAGCATACCATAACAATTTGCAATTACAAATTTCTAAAAAAATGTTTTATAAGGAAGCTCAAATTTCCCGAGTATGAGATTCCATCTCATAATTTCCTGGCTCTTGTCGCAGCATGAATAAATATTTTTTATGGCTTACAACAATGCCATACTTGAGACCACTCTTACCTACAATTTTCTCAATTTCCATGCAACCAGAAAAATTGTTAGCATACCATAACAATTTGCAACTATAAATTTCTCAAAAACTATTTTATAAGGAAACTCAAATTTCCTGAGTATGAGATTCCATCTCATAATTGCTTGGCTCTTGTCGCAGCAGACATCAATATTTATTATGGCTTACAACAGTGCCATACTTGATACCACTCCGACCTACAACTTCCTCAACCTTTCATTCAGTCAAACATGTTTTTTAGCATATCATAACAATTTGCAATTATTAATTTATCAAAACTATTTTATACAGGAAAATAAAATTTATAGGCATGAGGTTTCTGCTCATAATTCATTTGGCTCTTGTAACAATAGATATCAATCTTCCTTATGGGATTACACCACTGTCATATCTAATACTAATCTACCTGCAATTTTCCAAAATACACTCAACAAACAAATTGTCATTATCATGCACATTATATATTCTTATGGAAACAATTACAATTAATTCACAAAGTGATCTCACAATTGTTTGCAACAACAATTCAATCACTTCCATTAATCCAACTATTAACTGGAATGCATCCATAATTCTATACACATGTATTATCAACTGACCTTTTCTTTCTGTTAGCCATTAATATGTTCATTACTCTATTCCCCTGACAAAGCTTTTCTGTAATCCAACATTATGTAACTATTTTAACCTGCAACGTTTTGGTTGCAATATCTAGCATCTCCCAAAATGTGCCCAACTTCAAGAGTTAGAAATAACCACATCATTTCAACTATTAGCACATTCATTTCTATGAAATATAATATATATACATGCATTCATAAAAATGCATCCAATAATTCATTTAAGCATAAACAACTCTATCTTAGCATGCATATGTGCAACTCTACCACTTGCACACTTCTATAACGTATCCATGCACACCTATTCAATGCACCTCTATATTGTTTTCATAATGTTCTTATCTAAGTCATGCATCCCGTCATGATGATGGAAGGTATGACCAATGCCTCAACACATCCTCCACGCACTTCCTAATTACTTTCTAGACTTTTTGGATGCCCTCCTTTTCAACCCAAACACAAGACCAAGAATATAATTATTGGGTGCTCTTCAATGTTGGAAAAAAGGTTGTAGTCCAAACATTAAATATAGCAGGAAGGCTATCAGATCCTTGTGTGGCATCATAGCCTTTCCATATCCAACCATGTCATGGCTTTTATTTTTCAACTGCTTCAACAATATCTTCCTCTCCTTAGTTTGGTCCTCTCCTAGACTCTTGGCATTTCAACAGTCTATGCAATTCATGGATCTGCATTCACATTCACTTGGCTCACTATTTTCTCAGGCACACCCAATGCACTCATGATCCCAACTAGCATGTAACATGAATCATTCAAGTCTCCTCTTCCTTGTACTCACTCACCCTCCAGGCTCAGAAATCCTCTTCTATGTTACATAGTCCCTCGGACGATCCATCATTTTCCAAGGCTTCCTTGCACATGGAGAGTATCGATACTTATAGAGTCTTAAAACCAAGGTATCTCTCTAGCTTTCTCTAACATGGAATAACTCATATCAATGGTGATTAAGGCATATCATGGGGTTCAATGTCACAACATTGACATTTTCCATGCTTTCCAACTCAACAAAAAAATCATCTGTCTCTTAGGAAAGATATGTCATCTCATCTATATCACATGCATACAGTAACCGTGAGATATTTTTACATTAATTTTCAATCAAAATATTTTAAATCTGTTACCCACAAATTTCCAATTTCACTTATCCATTTTCATATATGTTCCATATAGGAACTCAAATCCCACAAGTATAAGTTCCCTTCTCATAATTGTTTGTCTTTTTGCAACATCAGACATTGACCTTACTTATGGACTTACTCTACTTCCATATCCAATACCATCTTCTTGCAAATCTCAACCTTCACACAACCAAATATATTGTTACCATTCCATGTGCATTATATTTTCATTGCACCTTTGCAGTGGCTCACAAGCAGTTTTCAAAATTGTGCATACTAAAAATTGCATCACTTTTGTTCACTAATCATATTAAACAGAAGGAAATTATTATTCCTTACACATGTATTATTTCAGTATACTAGCTTTCTATAATGCATTCAATAATCATAAGAATTCAACTACAATGCCAATGTCCACAACCACATTTACACACAATGCACCATGGTGAATTGGAACTCAACCAACCTATCTTCACATGGATTCTTTATCAACATTCATTTCTATAATAGGTTTATTCCCCCTTATTTGGTTTGGTTATTAACCCATAATCAACACATTCCTAACATGTTTTTATGCCATATGAATGCATTCTACAGTTAAATAACTTTTATAATAACATGGGCCTTCAACCTTTACCATACTGAATGATAAATCATTCCAATGAATGCATTAGAAACATTAATAAAATCACTTTAAATGTTAAATTCTGGACGAGAAAATTCTTACCTAAATCCCCTTCAACATAATACATCAAATTCATACCTACATAGCTTCCATTTAATTGGTTTGATGCTACCTGATTAGTTGGTATCAGTAGGAGTTGCTATGCCTTCTTCACCAACCTCTTATTCAACATTTCACCTTATGGTTGCTCCTTCGTAGGGATGACTTCCATATGCAACACCATCTTCTCTTTTAGCCATGCAATATATTCCTCTTACCTAGCAAAACAATCATCATTAGCAACTTTAACATTCATATATATATAACAATAGACCACTCCTAGTATACAACATGTCATATGTACTCTTAAACATTTTCACATGCATTAATGCATATATATATCTAAACTAAGAATGCATCCTAACATGTCGATGAGTGCATATGACCTCCAACTTTCTGTGCTATATATGGCTGTCCAATGTCCATATCATAGCAACTTGCATCAACTATTTTATTTCCAGCATGTATAGCTTCATCGTGGTTCCTAACTTCCCTCAATTTTACTAGATTCATGTCACCCTTCCTTGAATTCTGATTACATTTTCTTTGTATTGCATGAGTCTTCATTATTTCACCCCTGAAATTCTTATGCTTGTACCATGATTCCACTGCACTACTCTGATAACAAAAAATGGAGGTACTACTAATCCCTGGAGATAATGCACCGACAAGCCACTAGAGGCCTTCTTCAATTTTTTGAGAATAATGTGCTTCCCAATTCAAAATATGGGTGGCCAAATGTCTTCTCCTCCTCATTATCTTTCCAATGACTATTCCAGTTCCTCAATCTGATTTCTGAGCTGAAAGTTATGGTTTCTTGAAAGTCACTTTCACCCCATTTATACACTTTTTCCATTGGTGCAATTTTAGTAGAAGGTCAACTTCTGTCAAATGTAGCAAAAAATACAAAAAGAACCAATAAAACTTCTGTATTGGCACTGATAATAATCATAATGGTAAACAGACAACAACTTTCAGATTCTTCATTTGTCTCTCTAGTAAGATTCTACAACAATCCATAATCTGCAACTTTCTCCATTTTACAAACAATTTCTTTTATCTTTTCTCAAACCACCTTTCTTACTCATCTCTCTAAATCCAATCCTGATCTCATAATCCATTTTTTCTCTTTGAGGGTATTTTGAAGACTATAACCATGCTCAAAACCGAGCTCATAATCAAAATTTATGTCTCTTTTAAGATTTTAGGCCTTCTTCTTCCTATCTCCACATGGCACCCACGTGGCTCCACGCCACTCGTACCATACAATGTGGAATTATCTAGCATTGATGTGTCAAAACAATTAATTCTCTAATGTGGCATACCCCAACAAATGAATGAAAAACATGTTACCAAACAACGATAGTCTTCAAGGCAGTTCCATATCTCACCGGGCATCGGGATCGAGTGGATCCCCCACACTTGAAATTACCCAAGACCTTACCGATTTCCAGTTATCTGGTGGTCCGGTCCCCAGGACCTTAAACCAACTAGGACCTTCACCTAACCGGAAGTACACATCCACCATGTGCCTCACCCCCACCAGGCACCAGGACCTCGGGCTTTGCCAAGCCCCTTTTTGCCAGGTCTCCCCTCATCCGACGGTCAAATTCTCCGATGCAGTAAATTTATCCTAATATTTATTCCAAGATATCAATGGCCAAGATTTATCGGCCTCCCAGATTCGATGGCTGGGGTCTATCCCTGACTCAAATTCATGTAAGGGAAGGTTGTCCAGGTGGCACCTAAGACACATGGACCTGACATGACATGGCACATAACATGACACTTAGTAACTTGAATGTACACCATGTTTATGTGGCTTGACATGTTGAACGGTACATAGCTACTGATGTGGCATTGACATGGCTCTGAAACCGATCACTGATCCACTGGTACATCGACCCATCACAAAACTTATATCCAATAACCCGTGATCCGATGTTTCTCTTTTCCACTGATTGCCCCATGTGAACCTCCATCTAATTCCCATTCAGTCAACCCTAGTCTGGTTCGGCCCACCGGGACACCGATCACCCTGCTCAATCCTTCTCCTCAACTACTTGTCTGTCGAACCTAGTCTAGTCCACGAGGCCACCATCCACTAGGCCACTGTCCACTAGGTCACTGCACTCGAACTTCTATACCACTCTTGCCAATAGGCTTCGATCCACCAGCCATTGGCCCATCGGGGCACCCCAAAAGCCTCACATATAAATCCAACCAATAGATGACGGTCTAGTCTCAACCACAGACTCCACTAGAAATCATCCACCAGTGCTTCCCCGTGACACTTCTCGGCATACAGACAGGCGCTCATGTGACCATCAAAAAGTATCTATGCACAACTCTGATGGTTCCTTAGTTCTTCTTTTCACACACAAGTAAAAAACGTGTGTCTTCATATTATAAAAAACCCATTAGATCCCTCCCCATGCATGTGGGGTAAAGAAAGGTAATGCCATCACAGATCAATGACTTTGGGTCAATGCGAAGTCTCGATCGACGACTCTTGTGCGGTGTCTTCCCGGAAGGTAGATTTGTTGATTCTGCTACCCAAATCATGAGAGAGAGAGAGAGAGAGAGAGAGAGAGAGAGAGAGAGAGAGAGAGAGAGAGATCACTATGATTTCAGGGCCATGGAGGTTATCCTAAACACGATTTCCAGTGCGATCTTGACATTATTAAACCAAAATATTCTCACCCCCGACACTGTCCATGGTAATTAATTTATTTTACTTCAAGAACTTATGTCTTGTCATGTAGTAGGACCCTTCGAAGGCCCAATGTTGTAAACCAACTGCTCTGATACAAATTTGTGACATACCTGACCAACAGGTTGAGCCACACTACTTCTCGAATGCCCTTCAAGAGTGCTTTGATACCACTTTGTGATGTACTCGATACCAAAAACACGAAAAAATTCACTCTGATACCAATGGTAACATACCTAGATCAACAAACCAAGAAATGTCTTTCCTATTGTAGATCTGATACCAATCTTTAATTCAGATTTACTTCTTGGACTGATTTCAAATTCTATTCAATAGTTTTAAATCAAGAAACATGGATTCAACACATGCAATTAACAAGATTCATGCTAAACCATTCAAGAAATGAACAATATGCCATGCACAACAATAACCAACAAACATGCACATAGAAATACATCTCAAATATAAATAAATACACAATGGAATATACATTATATAGAAAACATAGAGACCACTTATCTTTATTATAATACATTCACCAACTAGCTGCAAACCAAGGATGTTCATCCCAAATATAAAGACCAATGTTCCAAATATCAACAACAGGTCACCCCCAAGCCAAGGCTATGAATCCAAAAGGATGAGTCCTAGGCCGAATCTAAACACACAACAATTAGTTATCAAGCTATTAGGTTTTCCCAACCACACACCAATGCTAATTCACCAGCTCTCTTCCCATCTAGCTTGCACAACCCAAAGAAATGAACCCCCTTTCTCCATCATGTAGTCCCTTAGGATGTTCCATTTCTCTCCAAAGGTCTAGTGCTACTGGTCATAAAATATCGATGTTGGAACTAATGAACAAACCATCAACAACTAATGAACATCCACAAATATCCCGTAGGACAAGTTTAAATAGCAAGGACATGGTCTCCCCAAGAGAATATCGCACCCCAAGATACAACATGGTCTCCCTAAGAGAATCATGTGAACTCCCTCACCCAAATGTGGGTAAATAAAATTTAAATGAAAGGAGAAACCCCTCAACTCCCCTCTCTAGTGGAATCATAGCCCCCTATATCTTGTCCTTGTTTGTCTCGCATCCAATGATGTATTTTATTAATATATATAAAGTATTACATTCCTAGGCACTCCGACCTTTCAACTTACCAGCTCACCAGCCTAAGTCACATTTACATAATACATTTTAGTTCATAGGGATTAAAACCAAGGGTGTTACAAAACTCATCTTCTTGAAGCCAAGCATGGTTGAATTTCATAGGAGAAGGAGGCTTGGGGGTTTTTCGGTCGACCTCCAAGACAATTGGCATATGATAAGATAAACAGACTACCACCACTCGTGATTTTATTTTCCATTGATTCTCTAACATCCTTTATGAGACTAGAAACATGTCTAAACATTTTACCACCAATTCCTTGCTTTTCATATCATTTCGATAGGTTTGGGATATCTTAGGGGGTTCCAAGTCAATCAGATTATTCTACTCTATCCAATTGATAACAAATATTTCTTAAGGGTCCTAAAGTAGATGGAAACCCCAAACCTCACATAAAGAAAGCGTGAAATTAAGGTCACCTCCAAGATTAACATTTGGAGAGTCTAAAAAGCCAGAATTTCTCACCTTCGTCCAAAAAGGAATCGTTTCTACATAAGGGCCGTACAAATTTAATTTAAAATCCTCCAAATGCATCGTGATTATTGAAAGGAGGAGAGAGGTGAAGTATGCCTTAAACCTTGGGTTCCAGGCAGAGAGCTGTCCTCCCGATAGACTTGAAGAGTCAATTGTACAAAAGGACTAGTCATTGAGAAAATTTTGAAAGACTTCTGTAGCTTTATCCCCACAACACATAGTTTCGTGTATCATTATGAAATCCAATTTATAGGCCTGAATAATCCTTTGGAGGGATAAATCTTTGGGAGTTCCCCCTACTCTCCTTGCATTAAAAGATAAAACTATCATTTTGAGCTCTCTTCAAGGGCTCTCTGTGCTATGAGGGATGTTTCAATTGTAGTTTATTTTCCACTCATTTCTTTTAAAGCCTTTGACTGAGCCAACGAAATCAATGACTTCCGAACTGCATGTCCTCTAGGATCCTTGTCCAACTCTAGGCCCCTAGGAGGCTAGTCCTCAATCAAATTTTTGGTTTTGGAGTGGAGAAGGTAGTTAGATTTAATCATTGACTTGGAAGGGAGGTTGGAAGAACAATCCACCAATTGACTTGTAGATTCTACATGGGAATTTCTAGAAGGAGACAACTGAGGGGATAGTACCAAATGGGATGCTTTTCTGGAAGAGACCGGGGAACTCAAGGATGGGGAATGATTACGAGTACCTGACGGGAATTTGATAGATGAGGAGGGGGTACTGAAACCGATTGCACGAGGACGTCCTTCACTTATTTTTTATGACTCAAAGAAAAATTTCATGAATTAAACAAAAGGTCCCAAGGGATAGAATTACCAGGTGAACCCCCTGAATGGATTTGAGCAGGAACATCAACTTAGGAGATTCGAACCGAGAACTTACCTTCACTTAAGTAGATTCTCGAGGAACATGGTTGTTTCTTTGGCTCATAAGCCTCCAAATTATTTTTTCTTTTACATATTTTTTGGAATGACAGGAAGTGAGCAGGAGAGTGATTACATTGTTCTTGAATATGACCCACTTGATGACATAAGAAGCACATAAATGGAATTCACCAGTAGTCTATTCACTGAGACCAAGAGAAACCACAGTCTATTCACTGAGACCAAGAAAAACCTCCACAGATCAACTCAATTTGATCCAAGATGCCATCCCTTAAGTCCATTTCAATTTGGACCTACTGTTTACCGAAATTGTCTCAAGTGATAAACCACCCGTGAAATAGTCTACTTTTTTGCAAGGTCTTTGTTAGCACATAAGACCTCTGCAAATACATAAACGATTTTAGATAAATCTAGATTTTTAGGACCCAAAACTCTGCATCGACCTCTTAACCATGGAACACAAATGTTCATGCACACATTTTACTGCAGTTGTTTGTCATTGTTCATCTACATCATAAAAGAAGCATATTGCAATTCGTCCCTCTTCTTCCATTAGACCTCTGCAAATACATAAACGATTTTAGATAAATCTAGATTTTTAGGACCCAGAAACTTTGCATCGACCTCTCAACCATGGAACACAAATGTTCATGCACATATTTTACTGTAGTTGTTTGACATTGTTCATCTACATCATAAAAGATGCATAGTGAAATTCATCCCTCTTCTTCCATTTTATCTTTCCTCGATATTGCAGGCCACAAATATAATATTTGTTTGCCAACATTTGGGTAGAGTGTTGTAAGTAAGTCATCTTTAGAGACTAGCATCACTACATGATGCATGGCATTGGATGATCTTGCAACTGTGTTCAGGAAGGAAAAGGTTAAGAATAGTGGCCCACAAAAGAGGAGACCTATAAACAAAAGGTTCCTTACCCAATTTCTTCCTTCAAGTTGAATAAACATCTACTTACACACCAACATAATTTTCATAAACTGATGGCCTAAAAACTGTGGAATAATTTGTCAGAGTTTTAACAGTGTTGGTACTATTGGTTCTTGCTTCATCTGCAACCCAACCATTGCAAGAATTTGAAACAACCTCACTTGATTAAACACCTTTTTATCATTATTCCTTCTTGTGATGCAAATTGCATTGAAGAAGCATTTGCCATAGCAAGTTCTACATCCTCCGGGAGAGGCATATTTGCAGATGGTATTGCATGTAGGTTTGGCTACAAAGGAGGTTATCCCCAAACAATTGGAGTACTCACTTCATTCTGAGGCATCCATATCCATTTGCAGGCTTCATATAATCTATGCAACTGTGGTTAATCACCTTCACACTTAGAAAAAACTTATATCTACTACTTGTGCCCTTATCAAATAGTACTAGTACAATATCTGGAAAACCGAACTTGGTGTTGAGTCATACTTTTCCCACCTATTCCAAAAAAAAAGGTTCACAAAGAGTTGTGAAATCTATAACTCATACGGAGAATTCTAAATAATTATAATAGGTGGGGTCCCCTAGTATAAAACACTGAAATGATAAGGTTCGTGTATGGCATTCTCATTCTTAGCATTATGACATGATATCATTTTTAGCTTGGGCATCACTTCAGGTACGGCATTAAAAATTAGTTATTGCATGACAATAAATCTTTGGCTTGATGGTTCCTAGCATCCTATGATATTTTTTGAATGAATATACCTTGAACACAATAAATGGTATTGAAGAGAGATACATATTTGGATCATGGTTTTGAATACTCATACAAAATACTTATTTGTATAAGCATATGCATCTTGTACTGTGCTAGGTTGTCGTTTCAAAAGGCATAGATGTTATAGAGTGATATTTGATAAGTTATAGAAGCAAACAAGTATATGGTTCTCATATGTATGGTTCACATGCATAAAGTATGCAACGCATAATATTTATGACAAATTTAACAAGTGGTTGATACTTGGAAAAGGTTATATTATATCTTATGATTAGTCTTGACCACGGTTGTGGCTCAACACACATGTCACATATGTTTTTAACATTATGTAGTGGGTATTGATATTACATGGTATCATTTGGAGGTCGACAATGCATGGGTGGTGAGTGGGTTTACATGTGCCATGCATTAATTTGAAGTGACTGGAGCATTTATGCCACCAAACCCATGTGTTGTCTCCTTGAAAGTTGTTAGGGTTACTACCGTTTCACATTAATTTGTTTGTGAAGTGTAAAGGAAGACACCACTTATGCGTTCAGCTCAACCAACTCTGTTGTCCATTGTGCAACTGTTTCAAGTCCAGAGGAGTGATATAAATTATCATGGGTTGAGGTAAGTACTTGCAGATCTCTTAAGCATTTCCTTGCTAAAGAATTTGTTGATAAATGTTATTTATGGCTTTGGTTAGATGGTAGCAAGTGTAGATGTTTTTCTTTCCTTGTTTTCCATCCATAAACAATTATTTGGTGAAATGAAAAGAGAAGAGGCAACTGTTTAAAAGTTTATTGTCGTGGAAAACGTTTTATGGGTTCATAATTTGCAGTGAATGTTATGATTTTCCATATTTCTCGTATGCTCTCTACTTTCATTAGTTCATATTATCACTTTCCATTTCTTCTTAGATATTCTAATAGGGTTTTGTTGTCAAATGGCTTGCAAATAATCATGGGTCGAACCCATGAGTGATGGTTGTTTGTATATATAGAGTTTCGACTTAAGTTTTGGCTCTGCATTTACTATAATAGTTTATTGGTGTCGAGCCTTTCGTTTGCTAGAAAAAATAATTAATTATGAGCTTAGCATTAATTTCTTCCTATAAAAAAAGCTTCTACTTAAGTTTATGCATCCATGGTCACACATCATTCTTCCTCTTGGATTTCTTTGCAGAAAAACTCAAAGATATGGGTCGTGTTGCATTCCTTTTGCTTGCATACTCAGTTTTTACTCTGTTCCAAAAGCCTATAGTTCAAAACCGTGAGTTGCCACATTTATGGATAATATATATTAGCACAAATGACATTGGTTTACACTATATGACATTTTGACAACATTGTGAATATTGGAGTATGATGTGGATGTTTAATTTCCCCTAAGCAATAATAATAATGTTGTTAGTTGAGATTTTTAATGGTTTTATTATGGAAATGTGTGCAAGTTTTTAAAAGCACATAGGGGATTTAAAACTCAGGAAGAATGATGGATAATGTTAAATTTATTTTTACATGGACTTCACACATTCTTTTCATTATATACCATTTTTTCTTAAAGTGTACTCCTTTTACCATATATCCCGACCAAATATAATTTCATTTCTGTGTTTACCCCCATCCATATGTTTAAAAGAGACTTTGAACTGTTCATAAACAAAGAGGTTTTAAGAAAAAAGAAGCGTTCAAGAGGATTTAAAATTCAGATGAGTTTAACCAATTGGTGTAAATTGGCTACCTAAACCTTGGTGGACAACCATATTTACCTCAACCCCCAGCTCCCCCTAGTGCACCTTTGTAGCCACACCCCAGTATCATGGACCTTACCAAGCCTCACGTTCAACCTATGAATGATGGTTGGGATGACAATCCAGTGAATCCTCCTTCCGCTATCACATAGTGGCATATCAATCCCCCTCTACCTCCTCACACAACACTATTTGTTACATCAGTTGCTTCCATAGACAGTTCTCCTCCCAATGACTATAGATTTCCCTCTCATGAAATTCAAATGGACAAAGGAAAGATAGCTATTGCTACCCAATCATCCTTTGTACACTCAAAACAACAATCAACAAAAGAAGAAAGATAAAAAAGAGAAATTGCCTTTAGTGACATGCATCTAGAAGTAAGTATGAAGAGAAAAATACCTTTCTTTAGGATGCACTAAGTATTAAACCAGATGTGTCTGAAGGCAGGAAAGAAAGAGAATAATATTTTAGGAAGAAATACCCTCATCTGTTTTAGCTTGTATCATGATAGTGTTTTATTTTGAATAAATAGTTGACATATGATATTTATTTTTTTGAAAACTTTAAATATCATATTATTATGATATAAGGGCGGTACAAGTGTTTTCTAGTATGTAATTATTTGGATGGATGCCTTCTTTGAATTTCATTTTTGGAGTTACAGGGGAAATTCTTAAAAATGAAAAAAACGAGGACCTAGTGGGACCCCACCTATTACTAATTTAAATATAAAAACATATTTGGACCCTTATGTTAAGTTAATTTGTCCTCTCTTAAATAAAAGTAAATTAATATTCAAACAAAAAGGTGGTTGAACTACCTAACTAATTCAAGAAGATATAGAAAGAGAGGAAATCGATGAAGGACATGAGAAAATAGAGAAATGAAACTCTTGATAAGGTATGCCTGAGTTCTAAGTGAGATATTCATCTTTTCATTCCATTCTGATTTTTCATTGGATTTGAATTGTCTTGTTGACAACATGGTTGTTCTGAAGGTGACAAAGAAAAGACTAAGAGACATTAGTTGGTATTATGCTCCAAGGTCATTTATTTTCTTGAAGTTTGTTTGGTTTTAATTAGAAGTTCCGAAATCATTCAATGCTAATTAATGATAGTTTTGCAGAGTTCAAAACAATTATGCACATGTAACTTTGAGTGATCTAGCCTGGTTTTGCATTGTAATCGTTTCTTTTGACATTAGATGTCCATGCATGAGTCTTAATTACATCTTGGACTTCCAAGAACTCCTCTAGTCCAGGTCCTCACTGGGACCTGGATAGATATTTTCAGTTGTAACTCAGAGTTAACATTAATAAAAGGATTTTCTGATTTCTTCTCACTTATAAAATTGTATTTTAGATTTTCCATTTTATCCATATTTCAACATTGTTGTTTTTGCTTCTCTCTTTATAATTCTTTTATTTTTCAATTTCACTCTTTTATTTCTCTTTTAAATTGTATAATCTTAGATAAATTACATCAAAACTATATATATAAAAATATAGTTAGATCCAAGAATCATATTTCTCGAGGGCTTGTTAAGATTATGATAGGATATAAACTAGGGCAATAATCCCACCTATCTCATCTAGCTTAATGAGATTTGAAGATGTATGAGTAAGGAGAATTACTATTCCTTTTAATCAACACTTGGATTCTTCAATTTCAATTTTTTATAGTGAAAAAAATTGTGTGTGTTTGAGAACCAACTTTTTAGAATATTAGATCCTACACCATTCAAGAATATAATTATTGATTTTTTATTTTTATTTTTTATTTTTATCTCATGTTTTTGGATTCTCTAATCATACAACATATACTTTGATGACCTGT
Source organism: Picea glauca (assembly GCA_000966675.3). Lineage (NCBI taxonomy): Eukaryota > Viridiplantae > Streptophyta > Pinopsida > Pinales > Pinaceae > Picea > Picea glauca. Next base: position 289,304 of record JZKD02S1726502.1, read on the forward strand.
TCAATGATATCCTGACAAAATGGGCAACGCCAATTCTTAACCATGATCTCATTTAAGAAGGACATACAACCTACAATATGACCACAAGGTATACATACTCTTTCTGCTGAAGCATCCCAACAAATTATACATGTGCCAAAAGTATCACCCCTACTTTGCTTGGACTTGCTATCGACTACGTACCATGCTATGTTGTAGAAGAGAAATAATATTCAGTGGGATATGCATCAATGGATAGATAATAGAACCAAGGGAAATTTCTGCTTGAAAAGGGGGAGTTGAAGGAGACCATAAAAGGAAGATACAACATAGATTTCTATGCCATATATAAAAGCATACAATAACAAGGACAATATATAGGGCTCCTCTATGGTATGGATAGAAAATTCCCACCAATGCAAGCATGAAGATAAATACAATAAGGACTAATTTTTGAGTTCCAAAGTAGAAAACAAAGACTTGTGTGAAGGATATCGAAAAAAATCTCCATGAACTTTCATCCTATCTCCTCTTGATCATCCTTTGACTCCTCATCACGAGATCATTTTCAAAATGTGCATAAGAATTGTAGCCAGGAATCCCATAATGAGAAGAAAAATTGTACACGAATTGATAATGGATAAGTTTAGTGCCAATGCATAAAGAGCATCCAAAGATTTATGTGCAGCTATTGAAACTTCATTGTTGGTTGCTCCAAAAAATACCAAGGGACAAAAATAAGTGGGAAACTCCAAGGAGCTATGTGATTGGAATTAATCTCAATCGATTTTTTCTGAATGAGGACTTGAGTTAAGAGCTTCAACAAATATGACAGTGACCTGGTAAACCATTCCAACCATGTTGAAATTAATTTCTCCATATGAAGAAAGAACAACTCCAATACTGACTACTAGCATGTTGTGGATTAAATCACATCTTAGTTTGTCAGTACCACATACAAAAACCATCAATAATTTTGCAACTTACATAAAGGATTTTATATAATTTGAATGAAGGCCACTGAAATATGAAGATATGCAGAATTTCCAAACTAGATATTTGATGCAAAGAAAGCATTCAGGGAACACCACAAGTTTCATATATTTCAAATGTCTTCTTAACCAGAGCTACAAAACTTGAGAACACAAACAAGTATAAATGTAACTACTCTAGAAAACCTCTTCTCAAGCTCAATATATTTGGTTTGTTGTTCATCTGTGGGTGACATCAAATTCCTCTCCAAAATCATATGACTGTGCATCTCTTGAAAGTATATAACATCCCAATTTCCAAAGACAAAGCAAGAGGAGTAAAATGGATATGACAACACCAATGACACTTTGCATTATAAAAATACCTCATCTAAAAAAGTAGAGAATTGTTGATTGTGGGGAGGGAATAAATCCATTTTGTTCCACAATATTGTCAACAAAGGAGTGCGCCATATGCAAGCTCATGAAGGAGATGAATAAAGACCCTCTTACTAGCCTTCTATAAGTGGAATAGTGCCTATAAAAGAACACAAAGTAGATATGCTTGCACATATGAAACTCTTGTGAAAACATTCTTTGTTAAGGAAAAAAACATTGAGAACACAAATATTCCTTTATATATTTGGCAAATGTTAGGTTTTGAAACTGTCCCTAGAGTTGAAACAATTTTGCAAGCCTTTCCATACCAGAATTTATCTTGAGAGTAGATTCAAGTCTTTTCCGCTCTTACTAGTGGTTCTTGTGTGGAAACAACAAAGCCTTCTATTGTTGGTTCTTGTGGAGCAACAATAGGGAAAATTCTAATCCTTCTCATGCTTGTATATTTACTGAGGTATTGCAAGTAGAGCAAGATGATGTCATGGTTCAAATGGAGTGGCAAAGGTTTAAGGGTAGGGATGGTATGGGCATGAAAAGTGATGGTGTCTCTCCCAAACTGAAGTCTTTTTCTATTCCAAGAAAAAGTAGCAAATGACAAGGGGGTAAGACATAAACAAACAAAGAAGGGAGACTTAAGTGATTTCTTAGAGACAAATACATAACATTCAATGAACCAAATAAACAAATAGAAAGAAGAAACATACATGCACCAACCTAAGAAGTCCATGAACTTTGCAACAAGTATATGATTTTCTATAACGGGTTCTTCACAAGTTCCCATGTAAAAGGGAAACATCTTTAATAATTTGTGCCAAGGAATATTAAGAAAATTTCCTCTTGGTTTTGAGATATCTTCATGAATATTTGAGGAAAGACTACTTCAACAACAACTTATCTTGCTATAGGTTTTTGTGGGGAAACATTCTCTTCCTCCTGGAAAATTTCTTCAAATGATTTCTTTAATTTTGGTTCTTGTGTGGCAACAGTAGGGCCCTCTGAGGTTGGTTCTTATGTGGAAACCTTAGGGCTGGTAGGTGTTGGTTCTTGTGTGACAACACCTATTTTTTCTCTTCCCCCCCATAGTTGGTTCTTGTGTGACAACCACATGGATTATTGATACCGGTTCTTGTGTAACAACACCAATATCCTTTGTTATTTATGTTGCTTCTGTAGCAAGGGTGGATCTATGAAGTATTACTAAGAATAGGAACATACTTTGATATTTGTAACATACTATTAAATGTTGAACATGAAGGGAGTGTGTTCGATAGGATTAGTAGAAAGAATGTATAAAGAAAATCTTTGATGGAGTGGTAACAACTAACTCTTGGAAACCTTTATTTGACAACTATTGAACTGGAATGGTAGCTCATCCTTACAAGTGGGTCAATTTACTTTATTGGGTGGGTTAAGAGTTGGTGGAGCAAGAAGTTATGGAGGTATTGTGGAGGAAAGAAGTAGGTTGTGATGTGATAGTAGTGATTATAGAAAGGATATTCTGAGGAAAATACTGGCTTTCAAGTTCAACCACTTAAGAAAAGGAGGCTTCATAGACTTCAGTGGGAAATTTTTTCTGAGTGGAGAAGAAGAAAATGCATGGGCATACCATGGTGCTAATGAATGAGTATGATGAACATTAGGTCTTCTTGAAGGTAGAAATGACATTGTTGATGTAGAAATGGGACTTGAATTCAATAACAATGGTCTTCATGTGATCTTCAAAGAAATTATTCATCTGTCTTGTTTTCTATCCATTTGCACCTTCTATGAAAAAGTCTTGTTGTTTTTGGTCAACAACTGTAACACCTCAATGGAAAGGTCATAGGAACTTCAACTTAGAACATGGATCAGGAAAGGACCTCAAAATCACATGATGTTGCAATTTCTTGTCTTGGATGTCTAGATGATCTGCTCTTGTTCATAACAATCTGGTCTTCAAAATCACTCTTTCATGGAGTGACTTTCTTGAGCCTTCCGGGACTTGAAAAAAACTTATCATTTTGCTTGCAACACAAGGTGAGATTATGGAAGAAAAGAGATATGAGGAATTTTTTCCTCAAACAAACATAAAAAATGATTGCAAGTAATGAATATAAAAAGGATTCATTAAATATTTTTATTATTACCTGCTGAGGAGTGGTGGCCATCCTAGACTACCTGGTAGTGTTTCAGTGATAAATTATTCATTTTATGTCCGATTGGAGTGCTTCAAAATCCAAATTAAAATATATTTATAGGGATATCTCCAGTAAAAACATGTTTTAAAAGTGCTTGAAATGACATGTTAACATGCTAAGGAGAAACCTTCATTATAGAGTTGTTTTTTATTTCCACCCTAGACCAACAATCATAGTTTTTGGTATACCTTTTTCATCTGATAACTGGTTGACTTAATTCCAATTGGAGATGAGAGTATAGTCACGTAGGTTCTACAAACATAAATAACTAATGAGTTGAAAATGGCAATCAAGATCCTAGGAAATAGAGTTTCAACAATACAAATTCAGAATAGGTAGTTAGTATTTAGGGAATGCCTTTCTTGTACGATATCGAAATGGAATGATTCAAGTTGGGTTATAAACTATATTAATAGGATAATATACCCTAGAAAAAAGTTTAAAATATATAACCATTTGATATACCAAAAATGACTATCCCAACTATGTTCTTAGTGAGGTAAGTGATCCCAAATGCCACACAGGTCTAATCAATGAGCTGTTTCTTACAAATGATGGGCTGGGTTTGTGCGAAGTTTTTTAGGAGTATGAGTTTCAATGTAATGCATCCATATACCAAAAATTACAAATACCCAACTCCTAAATTGTGCAATATGACCTTCGCAAGATCTTATGGAAAGTATAAAAATACCTAAAACAAGAATAAAATCAAACATCTAATTCAAAATGGGGTACAATGAGAACGGGATCCTGACATAACTGTCGTATGAACACGAAGATTACCATTATATATGAGATCTTGACATAACCTCCACAGGAACCACAAAGTGTCTCATTATTTGTGAAACATCCTCCACATTTTGTTCGTGAAATTGTGATTATTGTATGATGATGGCTTGAATAATTGATCAAGGAATACAACCATCATCAAATCATTGAGTAGTGTGACTTTGTTATTATGCCTAGGATCATATGGAATAGGTGTAGGGAAAAGGTAATCAATGATGAAAAATCAAGGGTTGGAAAGGGTCTAAGATGAAAAAGGATGATGGTTTAGTGGAAAGAAATGGAGGGAGAAAGGAGATTATACTACATAAAGAAGATAAGGAAGGGAGTGATAATGACATTGTGATTGATCAAGGAATACAACCATCATCAAATAATTGAGTAGTATTCATTTGTTATTATGCCTAGGATCATAGGGAATATGTGTAGGGAAGAGGTAATCAATGATGAAGAATCAAGGGTTGGAAAGGGTCTATGATGAAAAAGGATGATGGTTTAGTGGAAATAAAGGGAGGAAAAAAGGAGATTATACTACATAAAGAAGATAAGGAAGGGAGTGATAATGACATAAAGAATAAAATAAAAGTAAAAAGAATGAAGGAAGGAAGAGGGTAAGAAAAGGTAGGATAATTGAGAGAGGAAAAGAGTGAGAAAGAATAAAAGCAGAAGAAAAGGGAAACATGAAGTGGGAATGCATGAACATGGGTGGGATAAGATGAGAATACAATGAAACTAAAAAATCAATCAATACAAGATGATACATATTACTGATGGAATTAATGAATATTCATCACAAGCTTGAAGGTTTATACATTTGTTATAACACAAAATGCGACACCTATGCATTTGTGCCATGGCCTAACCCTTTCCCTTGGATTTTTAGACAAATTCCCAACTTGCCTCATGCAAATCATATAAAACACATGTATTTTGCACATATCCATGGTCTCCTTTGATGCAAAGCGTGAACATTCGTGACTTGTCAGTTTAATACCCGCGGATGCCCTAAAAAATAATGAAAAATAAAATAATTCCAAGTTTTCGGGCGGGTTTTTCGGTTGGGCTTGTTTCCCACTGTCCCTGTGCCCGTACAAAATAATTTCCAACTTCCCTAACCACTTGGGGAAGATATAAAAGCATCGTTGAGGTCTAGAATGAGAACAATTCTTTTGGAGAAAGGTTATGCTATTAAGATCTAGCAAGCTTCCCTATTCCTTTTTCCTCTGAGTATCATCCCCCAACTTGGAAACTCCTTTTTTGGTGTTTCTTCCTTTTTATATAGTCATAAGGTGTATCCTTATCCTTATTGGGATATCCAAGGAAGATCCTAATTGTTGAGTCGATGCTTGAAGGATCTATGTAGGAACCCAAGTAGTTGGATCCGAAGCAGTGCAAAAAGTGAGTCAGGTTGTACCTAACTTTGATATTTGGAGTTAATAGAAGAGTTCTCTTTCTTTCCAATTTGGTGTTCATTGCAACACAATATGCTATCACTTTTGATGCTTGCTTTGGATACAATATTTGATACATATGCTACTTGATTACGTAACTACCTCGTTGCAACATTTGACTTGATTTCATCTTGCATGCTTGTTCCGAAAAAGGATCATGAGCGCTTTGAAAAGTAGGAGCGAGGATTGACATCTAACAAATGTTTTAAGGTCACTACTACATATTGAAAAATTTGTGACAACTACTTGCGACGAAAGTACCCTTTCATCACAAAATTGAAGATAAAGAGTTGAATTTTTTTTTTATTTTTTAAATAGAACCTGTGTTTGTCGCTCTTGCAACAAAACCAGATGTATGTCTCAAGAGAGATGAACGTGAATATAATGGACTCCCGTCTCTCTTGCGACGACATTTGGTTATCGTCGTAAGAGAGACGATTCAATGATGACCATTACACTGTTTGAGAAAGTCAACAATGACCATTACACTATTTGACAAAGTCGACATTGCTTGGTCATCATTCTTCGCTCTTGTGACAAAAAAAATATCTATAAATATTTTGCAAATTAGAGATGTTGCGACAATCTTGCTATATCAATGATGGTTCAAAAAGGGTATTTTTGTGTGGAAGAATGTCACAAAATATTAGAGGTGGGAAAAAAAGTAAAGCGAGTGAAAAGGGTGATGGTAGATGTTATTGCCCTTGTAAAAAATGTTGCACTACATGTCCTGTAAGAATTTTAATAGCAACAACTACAAAACATTGTAGAAAATATGGGCACATTGACGAGGGATCGAATGAATCTTCGTTGAAACTTTTTAAAAACATGGGACTTTGGCCCATGAGTTATGTGGCAAGAAATTCATCATGTATCATAAACCCTATTTTTCTTTCAAAGTACACAAATTGGTTGACACAAGTTTTAAGTTTTTGTTAACCTTTCTTCATTTTTCGTCTAGGTTCTTATACATTAACATATATACAATGTATGTGTGTCATAGTTGTGATGAAAAATCCCTCTTTTTCATTCATTGTTTAATCAACATCATAAAAATATGCCCTTGAAGTACTAGATGCGGGAACATGTGTACTATCGAACGAATTTTAAAAGGAACAACGAAAAGACAATGTACTATGTTAAGGTCCTAACCCGCACATAGGTAGATCAATGTATTCAGATGTAATAAAGGTCAATATTAATAAGACCTTTCAATAAAATAGAATAAGGCGGATGTAAGAAGACCT
>JZKD02S1726502.1:319161-333737 GCA_000966675.3 Picea glauca
AAGAAGCTCTCTTTCTCAATCCAATTAATGGATTCTCTGCAACAAGCTCGCCTTCACCATGCTGCAACTTTTCCCTGGTTATCATGCAACTCAAATCCAAACATCAACTAGCTCTTATACCAATTGATCCGGGCAGGATCTTTTAAATGATTATGGTTGAGTTTTAAACTTGCATGAATAATTTAATCATTTGAGAATTTAATGAAAGAATGAGGAAAGAAGAGGATTATGACATTCAAAACACATATGCATATTTGAAAAGCATAATGAACAACAAACCATAAGAACGCAGGTTGATAACGGAGTTCGGCACAATGTTTGCCTACGTCTCCGGGCCTTTTTTCTGTGGGGGGAGGCTTCTTTATTTCTTCTCAAGTGCTCAAAATTACATCTCAGAAATGCCCAAAGGCTACAATACTGATCTGGTCTTGTTGTCCCAGATCTCAAGAACCCTGCAAAAGAAACGACACGCCAAACTGATGCTCCAAGCTCTCAGAAACGATCCGACAGCGTATCCACCTCAAAGGCTTCCCTGCAACAAACTGACTTTGGCTTGGATTTCCTTCAGCATAACTCTGCTCTAAATGAATGTCCATTGGCCTCAAATAGGCCTGGTTTATATAGCAAAGGAGTTGGTTTCACATCCCCAACTTCCTCCAAGAATCTGGCCTCCAAAAATGCCCAATATCCCCCAAAATGGAGAAAATCTGCTAATAATAGGGCCTTTTAATTAAAAGAAACCAATTTATAATAACAAAACCCACTTTTACCATTGCATTTGGGCGCTAGCCCCTTTATCCACGCGCGACCCCCTTTGTTTAGGTCGTATGGCATACCATAAGGCCACGCGCCATAGCGCGGGCCCCCCATTTATCGCACCGGTTCCTTGAATCGTGGTCGCATGGCGTATGAATAGGGCCACGGGCCAACCTCCCGTGCCCCCGTCGGTTCAGCCCCTGGATTTATGGTACATGCATATAAAATCACGGGCCAATGCTAACGGTTTGATCCGCCCGAGCCCAAAACAGCAATAGCCCCCGGGTCATTTGGAACGGTTACATAGAACCGTGGTCCAACCACTCCTCGCGCGTCGGTTGAATGGTTCCGGGTCGTGCTCCTGGTTCCATGCGGTGGTAACAAATATCCGTGCCCATTTAAACCCCAGCTGTGGCTACATGGTATGGTCGTATGCGCGTCGGTTTGGCGCCGAGGGCTGGGGCTATGCCCCGGCCTTTTATTTCCTGGTGGTCAATACATTTTTAATTCAAATAAATATATTCCCGTATGCATAACAAGTTTCACCGCCGGCGGCCCGGTTAGTCCGGCTTCCATAGTTCTTATGCCCACCGGGAGGTCATGGGTTCGACCCCCCGGCGATACCAAAATTTTTATATAAACCAACCATAGACCAAGAATGAGGGGACACGTGGCGCCCTCCGATTGGGCCACGTGTCCTCTTAACATTTGCCCAAAATCTGACACGTGTCGTCTTCTCATTCGTCAGTAGCAACCAATCAAACTGTGCCACATCACCCTACCACTTGTCAGACGCCGATTATCCCACGTCATCGTACGGTTGCCACGTCAATGCTGACGTCATCATGTGCCACGTGTCACCCATCCAGTGGTGACACGTGTCACTTCCCAATTGGTCAAACTGGGTGCCAAAAAGTCTAAAACCGGATGACACATGGCATAAACTGGAGCCGCCACATGTCCTATACGGACATGCCACATCAGCACTATACGGCCTACCACGTGGCAGTACGGCCTGCCCAGTCAGCATCAAATTTTTGCTTGTTTGACTTTTCGGACAGAACGCGATATCTTCTCCATACGGACTCCGTTTGACGAAGTAAATATACCGACGGAATCAGGAAGACGAGACAGACGCAATGGCATAGGTTTCATCGCATTCCGAGCACTTTCATTTTTGAGCATTTTTCAAGCCCTATCAGGCTTCTGGATCCGTTTTCGGATCAGTACGAAAAAAGGGGAGGAGGACTGCCTCCCAGCTGAGCTAGGCGTATGTTCATTCGTTGAGGAGTCCATGAGGTTTACCCATTGGTCGGTGCCAGTTGGGACTATCGGTAGGGAAGGGAGGAGGGGAAAAGGAGGTGAAAGAGCATCGAGTTCTCCCGACGAGAGTTCTGCTCAGTGGTTAGAATGGGATAAATTGACGATATCCAAACTCTACCAAGAGAACAAAGAGCTGCAGCGTCAGTTAGCGACGAAATATTAGGAGATATCATCATCGCCGGGTCCTGTAGGAAGCACGATTTGGCTGCAGAAGTGGCTTCGAAAAGCACAAGATACAATTGTGCAACTGTGCGAGGCACAACGGATGGAGGGAGAGAAGAAAATAGTGCAAGGCATAAGTAGTAACCCAGGGAAAGGCATAGTGGGCGATCTTGTGCCTTTCACTTCTCCTGAGTGATGCTTGGACAAAATCCTTTTTTGATCTTCTGTTGTAAAGAAATTCGTCCTTTTACTGCCATCGGGCCGGTTGGTTGTGGTTTTGACGTGGCTTAGCTGTATGTGATGTGGACTTAGCGGGACCCTTTTAATACTAAGTATCGGGATTATTTTGAATGTATTATGATTTCTTATGGATGCAAAGAGGAAAATTAACTGTGTTTTCTCATCATAAATCATTAGATTGCACAAATTATTAGATCTTGTAATCGTTATTGTGGCACTGTGGGTTTGTTGATATGTTTCCCTTTTGTAAAATTTCTGGTATTAATTGATGCTTACTTGGCGTTATTGACCCCAGAGAATTAGAAACATTCAGATACAAAAGGCATTCATTGATAGATAAGGATCTTACTTGGGACCTCGCTCATGTTGAAAATATTAAAACTAGATACTATGGGTGCCGACATCGGGTGGTATTGGGAAAAGGTAAAGTTTTTCTTCATGGGTTAACACATTATAATGTCTTCGATGCCTAAAATATATTGGGGGTCAAAGGGCAGCGATGTTTCTCCTTACTTTGGCGCGGTGCTTACTATTACATTTTTTTTTGCCGAAACTGAATGGATCGGCCTTCAGCAACATCCTTCTTGAGACTTATTCATGGGAAAGAAAATTTTTCATTGGCCGACGCCGATGAATGTTGGCGCTCGACTATTTTGACTTCCCGAATGATTTCCACCACCTTTCGCTATCGCTGATGCCGAATTTCTCAAGTGAGTCGGGGAAAACTCTAGGTCGCCGATTCGTGCAGACAGTGGATGAAGAAGATTGAGTGGTACCCAAAAAAGAAAATGTTCATAGATTTTTTAGGGTGTGTTGAGTGCTCAACAAATGGCGATTCACTGGGCAAATGAAAAATATCAGATTCCTCTTTGCTTCCCGCACACAATTTATTCATATCTACATATATTACAATATATATATTTATTTGTTATTATTATTATTATTTATTATTAATATTATTCAATGAAAGTATCATTTTAGGGCTTGGCCATTTACTAGGAGGGCATCAAGTTCTCCCCTCAGGTTTTTCAATCGATAGGTACCTGCCCCGATTCTCTCAGCTACTTGGAAGGGTCCAAGCCATGGGCTTTGAAACTTAGAGTGTTTTCCCTTAGGTTCATTTTATTTGTCCCATTTAAGCACTAAGTCTCCTACCTTGAAGATATTTTCTTTAGCCTTATGCTTATCAAACCATCGTTTCACTATCTGTTGGTGAGCTAGGAGTTTTTACTTAGCCTTTTCTCTCTCTTCCTCCAACACAAGCAGAGTGTCGATTCTTTGTTGCATGGCTGACGAGGGTTCTTCCTAGGAGTCTTGGGCCAATTGAAGAGATGGAAGATAGAGCCCGTTTGGGAGGATAGCTTCTTTCTCGTAGACTAAGAAGTATGGGGAATTTCCTATGGATTCTTTGGGTGTGACCCTATCGGCCCATAGGGTATTATGAAGTTGATTATGCCAATTTCTCTGGTTATCTGTAACCATCTTTTTTAGTATCCTTACCAGGTTTTTATTAGTCGATTCTGACACACCGTTTCCCTGCGGGTAGTAATTTGCAAAGTACTTGATTATAATTCCTTTATCCAGAGAAAACTCAGTCAATAGGGTAGAAGAAAAGTAACTTGCATTATCAAATACTAGAACGAAGGGAATGCCAAACCTTGTGATCAATTGTTGTTCTATAAATTGGATTACTACCTTCTCATTTACATGAGTCAGAGGAATGGCCTCTACCCATCTGGTGAAATAGTCGGTAGCAGTAAGAATGTACTTGTGGAGTTTTGAAGAATTAGGAGTAATTTATTCTATGATATCCAACCCCCACTTCTCAAAAGGTCTGGAGACAGTCACATGCTGAAGTGGGATTGCTGCCCTTTTCTCCTTTTCAGCACTTAATTGACAAGTCTTATAGTTCCTAGCATGAGTATGAGCATCTTTAAACAAGGTAGGCTAGTAATAGCTGAATCCTAGAATCTTATGGGCGGTAGTGTTCACTGCAAAGTGTCCTCTGACGGGACTGTCATGGAGTTCTGTCAATACCTTGTTAATGTCTTCTTGTTCGAGACATCTCAATAATACCCCATCATAGTTGATCCAGAAGAGTACCAAATTTATAAGATGATACTGTGCAGATTTCAATCTTAGGGCTCTCCTTTCCTTAGGGTTGAGGTTCTCGGGACAAGCCTCGTGATGCAAAATATAAGTAAAATCCTTGTACCAGGAGTCTTGTCTTGGGGAGATGTATGCTACTTCATTGCACCATAGTGCCATTTCGTTTTCCCACCTGGAATCTTCATTTGCTTGATCCCGGGCTTCGGCTGCGAGCTTACACATACCTTGTTCTTTTACTAGGTTGGCAGGTTTTATATCTATATCAAATTCCTAGACTAATGCCATCCAATTCTCCCTTATTTCCCCCATTTCTTGTTGGGTAAACAGGGATCAGAACACAGGGTGCGGCACAATCACCTTAGTGTGATTTTTGAAAATGTAGGACCTGAAATGATTTACTGCCTTCTAGACCACATAGGCCTATTTATCTATGGAAGGATAATTGAGCTCGGCTCCTTGAATATTAGTACTCATAAAGGACATTGGGGATTTGTTGTTGTCATCATATTTCTGGGTCAAAATTGTTGCTAGCGATTGGTCGGAGGCGAAAGTATAAAGGGAAAAGTCTCTATTAAAATCAGGACTTCGCAACACCGGAGCCCGTGATATGGCATCTTTGATATTGTTGAAAGCATCTTTTCACTCATCATCCCACTTGAAATCTGCATCCTTGTGAATCATCTTTTGTAAGGGTTTGATAATTTTGGCGAAATCGGGGGTGAATTTCCTCACAAAGTTGATTTGCCCGAAAAAGGACTGCATGGCTTTCTTGTTATGGGGTAGCAGAAGTTGAGCTATGGAATTAATTAATTTTGGTTCTATGTAGATACCTGCTTGATATATAATATGACCTAACAAATTACCTTCCTCGACACCGAAGATGGTTTTCTTAGGGTTTAGCGATATACCGTATTTTTGACATCTTTCGAAAATATGAGTTAAGTGTTGGATGTGTTCTTCCCTATTCTTTGAATAAACTATTACACCATCTAAATATACTACCACAAAATTATTTATAAGCCCCCTAAAAGCCACGTCCATGGCCCTTTGGAAGCTTGTTCTTGCATTGATTAACCCAAAAGGCATGCATTTATAAGTGAAGGTTCCCCATTTGGTTCAGAAGGTGGGTTTTAAACGGTCTTCCTCTGAAACTAACACTTGGTTGTAGCTAGAGAAGCTGTATAGTAAGGAAAAAATCTCCGAGCCCGACACAGTCTGCAGGAGTTGCTCCATCGACGAGACTGGATAATTGTCCTTCTTTGAAGCTCTATTGAGGTTCCGAAAATCTACGCATAGTCGGATTTCTCCCGACTTTTTCCTTACCGGAACGAGATTTTCCACCCAGGCAGAATGTCTAACCTGAAAAATTATCCTCGTGTATAGAAGCTTCCTTAATTCCTAATACATGAGAGGCGCTAGGGACGGGTGATACTTTTGGAGATTTTGCTGGAAAGGTTTCATTTCAGGTTTCAACGGGATAGTGTGCTGAATAATGCGGGTATCGTACATTTTCGATTCTTTGTAGGACCATGCAAAGAAATTCTGGTATTGTCTGAATAATTTGAGGTAGGATTTCCTCTCTTCCTTAGACATATTTTTGCTGAGATTAACACTCTTTGGGTTCTATAGAGTCCCAAAATTCACAGTTTCATGGAGGGGGCAAGAGCTACCAGTCTTTGCATTTTTGGGTCCTTTAAAATGATCCTTTAGATCAAATAGACTCTCTAGATTAGCTATCCCCTTTGGGATTGTGTGAGCCTTCAACTTTCAAACATCTTGTCCTGTTTGGGCATTAGTTTCAGTTGTTTTCTCTCGGAACTCTTCATCATCTATGGCTAGGTCTTTGAAATTGTCTTGGTTGGTCAAGAAGTTTATGATTTGCTCGTCACCTTCAAAGACTTTCCAATTGGAAATATTGTTCGGCACCGACGGTTTGTAGATCAGTTCTAAAGTGAATTGGGAGGCTTCATAATATTCTAGAGGCGACAATCAGGAAGCGGTTGTGGCCAAGGAGTCGGCAAGAATGTTCTTTTCTCTCGGGATTGCAGTAATATTGAAAGTGTCAAAGCACTCTATTAGCCTATGCACCTCCTTCTGGTAGTTCTTAAGACGAGGCAAATTACAATGAATAATATTCCTCACTTGTATAACAATGATCTCAGAATCCCCAAAAACCTTCAATTCCTTGACACCCACATCTATGGCCTTATTTAATCCTTGCACTAGAGCTTCATACTCGGCAGTGTCATTGGTACATTCGAATTCTATCCTGCAGGATAGGAAATAACGTCGTCCTTTAGGATTGATAAGGATACACCCTGCTCCTGAACCTTCTTGTGATTTATTTCCATAAAAGCAGAGGGTCCATATCTGTGGAAGTTAATCACCCTTTCTTTGTTCTATACCGATTTCTTTCTTACCGATCTCTCATCCTGTAAGCTCAATCGCAAGATTTTGGCAAAAGAGAGCATTCTCTATTGGCGTCGATGGTTCCTCTTGAAATATTATTTCAGATTTTTGGGTAAGAGGAACATAAGACATTAGAGGAGAAAATCCCCTGAAGTGGGAATCACAGGATTAATTTCCCAATACCGAGAAATCAGTAAACGTGGGTTCGTTTGGGGTTTCTAGGTCGGTGATCGTATGCTTCAGATATCTTTCTCTATCGATTCTGATCATCCTCTTGTATCTCTTTAGTGGTAACCAAAGGTGTGCCCAGTCCGTACTAAAATATCCATTCAACTTCTTGGACTAGTCATGACTCAGAAGTAGTCCATATGCCTCTGGGATATCTACCACAATGATGTCAATTATTTGAACGAAATTAGGATGTGTCGCTATCCTGATCATTACATCTTTGAGTTCTCCCATAAATTTGACTTGGGTTCTGTCCAGTTGTATGAAATTCTTATCACTTTTGAGAGGGACAACACCCAATTTATTACAAACGGCCAAGGGCATTACATTAGAGGATGCCCCAGAATCTACCAAGCAATTGTGAAGATTCCTGTTAAAAACTTTGAACGTTAAAAGGAAAGGTGGTACAAAAGGCTTCTCCTTCCTACCTTTTGAGTAGGTATTTATGGTTGGCTTGCTTGCCAAACATGTCGAGGATAGATCCTTCTTCTAGTTGTTTCTTGTAGTTGGGTCTTCTACCAAGCTCAGAGCTTGCAACAAAAAGTCTTTCTGCTGAGGAATCCTACATATATCCATAATTGATATATTAGCCTTCAACTTTTTCAAATATTTGACTACGTTGTAATCTAGCTTAGGAAATTCCTTGGTATGGATGCGTATAGGATTTTCGTCAGGAGAGAAGGGTATTTTCAGGTGATCATGAGTTAAATTACTTTGCGGGGCCTAGGCAATGTCGCTATGTTTTGAGCCAGGTTGACCTTTACTACACATCTGTACTACCGAAAATTTCGTGGCTTGTTCTCGAGACTCAAACAAATCATCCAAAGACGTGATTACGTCGGGATCCCGTATCAACATGGCTGTGTCTCATGGTGGGTCAGCTTCTTCCTGATCGACAATATTCATGGCCGAGCTACTTGACTGTTCAGTTTGTTAGACTTCATCCAGAAAATGATTGGCCATTAAATTCATGGTGTGGATCCATTAAGGGTATTCTCTTTTAGAGTGGTTCTCCTGGTGATGGTGCAGAAAGAATCAGATGCAACATTTCCTAGGTCAATGTTCAGGTTGGCTGGGGGAGGTTCAATTTCTTTGAAAGGATGGTTTATTTTAAAGAAAGGCTTATAGGGTTTCTGGCCTTGGTTTCCTTCCCCTGCACTTTTTTTCATGTCTATAATCTCATTTGATAGTTTCTTGACCATGCGCTGCAGATCTTCTATATCTCCATTACCTTTATTGGGAGTTTGTTCAGCCAGTTTCCCTAGTGGTCTAGTCAAAATGAGTCCTCTCCTAGGAGGGGGTTGGCTTTCTTTTCTTACTAGAGAGGCTTGGCCTTGTTTACATCCTGTCATATGAAATTATATCATCTTGGCCTCTTCAAAATTCTCCGCGATCATTTGCTTGGAAGCTCTTTTAACGAACATGGAAATAGAAGTTGGAAGCGCATTGGCATAAACCTCAATATGCAATTCTTGAGTGGGTTTCGTTGTGGGCTTGAACTTGTTTAAGATGGTCGTGAATCCTTGATTGAAATATTTGACCCTTTCTTTTGGGGTCATGGTGGCTACGAACAATTCAGCCATTAGGGCTCCTGTAGTAGTTTCTTCTGCAAATTTGTCTAGAAAATCCTTTTGGAATTTAGTCCAGCTGGTTATAGATCCTACCGGAAAATTAAAATACCACATGGAAGCAGAGTTTTCAAACGTGTAGGGAAAAATTCTACATACTACGTCTTCATGTTGAACGTTCATAAGTCTGATCACAAGTATGAATTTCTTGATATGATCTTTATGCAAGCCTGAAGTTTTAGGGTCGTACTTGGGGAGCATCTTTTCTGGGTGCCGGGAAGATTGTGTACTTGTCCAGGGATGGCCACGATGTCTCCAGCCAACCAAGGCTGGTTATTTTGAAGTGGAACTTCTCTTTCCTCCTCACAACCATTGTTCCCTTCCATATATTTAGAGTCAGAGTCAATATCTTCTTCTTCCGAAAATTCATCAGGCTCGGGGATGTCGCCGACTGGCATCTTGGGTATGAGATCAAGAGGTTGTTGGATTTTAGTGATCGGAAAATCTATTAAGTCTTCGATGGAGTGTACAAAAACTTCACCGGGAGTGCTAACCACTAGTATGCTTTGTTTTTTTCTCTGAGGGAGGATGGGAGTTAAGGACAACGCGTCAATTTCTTGGGCGTAGGCTTTGGTGATTCTCCTGAATTGATTCACTTCCTTGTGAGGGAGGGCGTAGGGTATTTCAGGGTGAAAATTTTCTTCCTCGGACTTGGGTGAATTACCCATTTTGGGAGTACTCAGTAAGCATGGGATGTTTGTTGGATGAATATCCATGCATGTGGGCCGTTACAAATCTATAGGCTGTTCGAAATGTTATATAACTTATATATTCAGCCATTCATCCTCAGGCCCTCCTTCTAGCGCCAATTCTGTTGATGGGTCTTAAATCCCTTGATTCAACAACAGGAACCAAACCTGCCATTGAGGCCCAATTAGACTCTGCAACGTTTGAGATGGAATGGTTCTCCGGATCTTGCGATCTGACCAATTTATCGATGGGATTTGTGTTTTCTTGTGAAGGTTCTCCCTTCAGGTAGGACTGTTCTTTTCTATATTTTCTCTTTAGTGGGGATGGTTTGAGAGATCCAAGCCAGTATAAGCTAACTTGACAATTAACAGGATTGAATTTCAACTACTGGGAAGAGGCTGAGCTTGGGATAACCCACTGCTCAAACATGCAGACAATAATTCTATACCAAAGGGCCTAGTAATAATACATTAACCAAATGAGCATCCAATTACTGCCTGAGAATGTAACTAATAGAAAGAAAAACACATATGTAACCAAGATCATGGAAAGCAAAATAATTCATCTACCATAACATTCATTACATAACAACACAACAATTTATCTTCATCATTAAAACAAAAAACATCAAAACATTGCACTAGATAACTTGACAACAGAATCAATTGCTCTTACTCATTTACTGCATCAGTCTTGGAATAGGATAGGAAGTAATTCTTCTCCAACTCCAATCATATACATCTGATGAAAATAACTTGTCTTTGGTCCAGAAGGACTTCTCAATTCATAGCAGTCTCAAAATAATTATCAACAAACGAGAAAATAAATAGTTCTTACAACAACCATCGACCCTTGGTTAATCGGTCAATGTCTCTATTTATAATAAAAATTTGAACTGTAATTAACGGCTAAATACAATTCAGGCCAAACAAAATTTCCATGTGGTGTGATCATCCAATAGTTTCTTTCAATAGTCCACCTGAGATGTCTCTTGAAAAGGGTGACTTCTTTCATATTCAGACCAACTGATAAACGAATCTTCACAAGTTTGAGCCCATGGGAACCTGTGTTGTTCCATTAGGGTTACGTATACTCCTCTGATATCTACTACATGCGTTCAGAGATTTACCAAACTGGAATTTAGTAGTTACAACATATTCCAAGCTTTTATCGGGTATTTCGCGAACAATTGTACTCATCCTAGCTTCGCATCGACTATCTTCACACATTATTCATCCCACAACAAGTCTCGTTCGGTGGTTTTCTTGAACACGTTACTTGAGTCGATAACTGATCAAGGACGTTGCACTCAGAGAGACCAGAAAACTTCATTGCGCCAATGATCCAGCTTCGGTGTTCTTTTCGAATTCTTCGGCGAAACCATAGGATGAACTTTGTTCGGTAATCAGGGAGGTTTCTTTCCTGCAATTAAGATGAAGGATTTTAGCAATTTCAAATCTATTTGTGATAATACGTAAATAAATTGAAAAGACTAATAAGTACCTGTGTACCCCGCTAGTTTAAGTCATTTAATACTTACTTGATATCAATCTCTCCTTTGAATGAATTGTGATGACCTGGCCAAATCCATTGCTCCTTTGGTTAAAAGGAATTATGTCAGCGTATCATGGGGTGCCAAATAAAGTGCAACATCATGAACATTTTAAATAGTCATATTAATTATTTGACATTTGGTGCCCAAAAGAGACATCGAAGGTGAGCATGCGCGTGTATACTCCCAAAGGGTCGGACACCATAAAAGGAAATCCGTAAAATGCTTCCAGAATCCATATTATCAACCGTGTAAAACATCATTAGTCGAATAATGAAGGTCTGGGGCAAGGTCGGGAGGATCGTACCGGACGTTACCTGTAACTCCATTTGGGGACATTTACATGCTCTGGATTGTGTCTGCCGAAAAAATTTGGTGCATCGAGTCTTTAATCACCATGTCGTTGGGGCATGAGTGTCTCATTGGCATGCTTTGTTTCACTCCTCTGTTTTTCTATAAATTCAGGGAGTTCCGGGGGAAAACTTATGCTCATGCTGAGCTTATATTCTCTAGAGTTCTGGTATAGCGAATTTGACTTGGTGAAGTCCTGTGTATATGTTCCTCGTCCTTTGTGGACACCTGAGTCATCACGTTGTTGCATAATGGGATCCCCTTCCAATAGGGGGCAGGGTCTACGGAGTAGCCGGAGTGCTAGGTCCGAGCCCCAAGGTGCCTGGGTTTATTTTTTGTTAGCCTCCCATGTTCTTGAAATTCCAACAAGGGGTGCATGTATTGGCATGGAGACGGTGTCAATATCTCCTGCGAAGCTTGGGGTGAAAAAGGATACGTCTAATAGAGGTATGACGAGAACCATGTTTTCTCAGGAGCCGAAACCGTGGGGAAGAGGGAGGCCCAAAAAGTGTACAAAAAAATGGGAAGAGGATCACCTTCCGACTGAGCTAGGTGTACGTTCTGTCATTGAGGAGGCCATGAGGTTTACCAACTAGTCGGTGCTAGTTGGGACTACCAGTAGGGAAGGCAGGAGGTGAAAGAGCACTAGGTTCTCCCGATGAGAGTTCTGCTCAGCAGTTATAATGGGCTAAACTGACGATAGATGAAATCTACCAAGAGAACAAAGAGATGTAGTGTCAGTTAGCGGAGAAATATCAAGAGACACTGTCATCGTCGGGTCGTGTAGGAAGCAAGGTTTGGCTGCAGAGGCGGCTTCGGGAAGCACAAGATACAATTGTGCAACTGTGTGAGACGTAGCAGACAGTGGGAGAGAAGAACATAGTGTAAGGAATAAGTAGTAACCCAGGGAAAGGCATAGTGGGCGATCTTGTGCCTTGCACTTCTCTTGAGTGATGCTTGGAAAAAATCCTCTTTTTCTCTTCTGCTTTAAAGAAATTCGTCCTTTTACTGCTACCGGGCCGGTTGGTCGTGGTGTTGATGTGGCTTAGCTGTATGTGATGCAGACTTGGCAGGACCCTTTTAATACTAAGTATCAAGAGTATTTTGAATGTATTATGCTTTCTTATGAATGAAAAGGGGAAAATTAACTGTGTTTTCTCATCATAAATCATTAGATTGTATAAATTATTAAATCTTGTAATCGTTATCATGGCACTATGGGTTTGTTGATATGTTTCCCTTTTGTAAAATTTCTGGTATCAATTGATGCTTACGTGGTGTTATTGAACCTGGATCATTAGAAACATTTATATATAAAATCAATTCATTGATAAATAAGGATCTTACTTGGGACCTCGCTCGCGTCGAAAATACTAAAACTAGATACTATAGGTGCCAACATCGGGTGTTATTGGGAAAAGGTACAGTTTTTATTTGCGGGTTAACACATTATAATGTCTTCGATGCCTAAAATATATCGGGGGTCAGAGGTTAGTGATGTTGATCCTTACTCTGGCACAGTGCTTACTATTACGTTTTTTTCTGCCGAAACTGAATGGATCGGCCTTCGACAACATCCTTCTCGAGACTTATTCGTGGGAAATAAACGTTTTCATCGGCCGATGCCGATGAAGGTCGGTGCTCAGCTATTTTGAATTCCCAAACGATTTCCACCACCTTTCACTATCGCCGATGCCGAATTTCTCAAGTGAGTCAGGGAGGACTCTGGGTCGCCGATTCGTGCAGATAGTCGATGAAGAAGATTGAGTGGTACCGAAAAAAGAAAATGTTCATAGATTTTTTAGGGTGTTTTGAGTGCTCAACAGAATGTAAAGGAATGAGGTGACCATTAGTACGAAGGATAGTTCCATAAGTTGAACAACATATTTCGAAAATATTTTCCTTGAATTTATTCCCATCATGAAGGTGGCATGAGACCTAATGAAATTAAAACTTTTTCTAGCCCATTTCTAAGGGTAAATAATTAGTGGGATACCATACAACATAAAATTGATGACTTGTGACATTCATAGAGATGTTGTTGTTCTATTTGGAATGTAAGGTTATATATGTAGTGAACTCTAGGTGGTTTTAAGAATCAAGATGGATCAATAATATTTTAGTTAATAAGGGGGTGCTATACAAGACCTTTAATTTGACATGGTTTTTAAGATTCAAAAAGGTCCCTTATAGCATGTAGATATAATAAAATAGTCCAATTAAGTAGTCCAATTAAGGATAGTTCTAGAAGTTGAACAACATATTTCAAAAATATTTTCCTTGAATTTGTTCCCATCATGAAGGTGACATGAGACCTAATGAAATTAAAAATTTTCCCGGCCCATTTCTAAGGTTAATTAATTAGTGGGATATGAAATGGAGTGACCTCGATGTTTAAGTACAACACCAATCACATAATGAGAAGTGTCTATATCAACTTTGAAGGGTTGATTTAAATAAGGTAAATGCAAAGCTGGAGTTGTAGCATAAGTTGGTGTGTAGCCTTTGAAATCTTTCATCAACAACTATGGGAGGATGTGAAAACTCATTGATTGAATAATTGATGCAAGGGGTGTGCAATGTGGGAGAATTTGGTGATGAAACATTGATAAAAAATTAAGACCACCTAGAAAACTCTTTAAATTGTTTACCATGGCAGGGGTGGACCATGTGGTCAATACTTTCACTTTGGCTAGATTAGCATGGATAGCTTCTCGATCAATGGGAAACCAAAGGTATCTCATGGAGGTCTAGTCAAAATGATACATCTTCCTTTTGACCTATAACTTATGCTTATGCAATCATTCAAGCATTGGATGAACAAGATGCAAGTACTCAACCCATGTGCAACTAAAAATAAGAATATCATCTAGATATATCACTACCAAACATCCCAGGTAACACCAAAATATATCATTAAGAAGTATTTGATGTACTAGAGGTGTTCGTGAGGCCAAAAGGAATCACCAACATCTCAAACCAATCCAAATTTCGTTTTATATGAGATGATATGTGTTGATACTGAGAGGGGGGTGAATCAGTATCAAGTACAATTTAAAACATTTTTCAACTTATACTTGAACCATTCAATTATATCCAATTATAAATGAATAATAGTATAAGAGTTA
>JZKD02S1726502.1:367276-379987 GCA_000966675.3 Picea glauca
ATTTGGGGGTTCTAATTATATTATAATGTGGCAGGATGATCATGGAAAAGGGCCAACCACATAACATGTAATTGATTATCAAATTCAACTTTCATTTTATTATTTGTTTATATAATTTTATTTGTGTGGCGATCAATTATTTCATTTGTTTATATAACTGAAATAAAATTGATTTTCATGTTGAAATTATATGTAGTCGGTAGGCCATGTTGATCATGATTCCACCGATGAGGAGGGGTTGTATTCATCCCCAGATCCGATGGTATTAATAAAAATAAAGATCTTTAAAGAAAACAAGGAACTTGATAGCTTGTTAGAATGTCCAGATCAAGCTCCTGACGTCCTAGAAATGATCAATCTCCTGACGTCCTAGAAATGATCAATCTCCTTATGTCATAACTTAACACATATAAGGTAATAACCATAATTTAAAGTGTTTTTTTTAATGTACTCATATGTTCAATTATGAAAGTCTATTTTTTAACTTTTACATTATCTCACGAAAAAATATTTTCTTTTTCATAAAGAGATTTTTGGAGCCTGTTCATCCTGGTGTTGGTAGTTGTGGCGCTGCAGAGACGCTACAGAGTCCTGACGCGGGATATCATACAACTGCTAGAGTACTGTTTACTTCTCCATCTTCCACATCTAATTTAAATAGGAGCCATGAAACACACCGTCAGGCATCCACATAGCGGTCAGGCTCTAGAGGTGGCGACAAAGATGAGGCTGATGATGTGGTTGACATGGATGCATTTCCTAGAGCTAGACGTGTGACCAACATGGGGACCGTTCCGTGCACATTTTTGGTTGACGATAACATACTTCCATTAAAACAAATAAGACTCCCAGGTAGTTTTTCATATTTTAACTGTTTCATGTTGTCCATCTAATACACAAATCATCTAGATTATTATTTTTAAAATAATGATCATATCTTTTTGTGCGTAGGAAACAACCATTTTTATAGGCACCTAGAGAGCAAGGCCTTGTTGATTTTTGGGGAAACCTTATGCATGATGTGGAATTTCTATAATTCCAACCTCAAAAAAAGAACTTATGGATTATCTCGAAGGCCTCTTTGGAGTAGACACGTTCAATAAATAAACGGTCACCTCTACAACAAACAAATATTTAAAATATATGCAGGATGTTTATAGACGAAGCTTGGCAGGCAACCCTAAGTATGGGCATCCTCCCTCGATTATAAAGAGGGAGTGGAAGGAGATAATTGATGATGAAAAAGAAAAGATATTGAAAAAATCAGTAGAAAAAATAACTGGTACCCCAAGGTAAATTACAATATTTTAATTTCAATACCTTTAATTTTCTGTTGATCTAAATAAAAGTGTGGTATATAACATAATTGAATTTTTTTATGATAGGTTTCCTGACACTTTGAAGGCAACCAAAGCATGGATTTCCAAACATTGACAACACAAGCTAGGCTAGGGGGGCTACTCCAGGTTACAATCATGAATCGTAAGTACCCAAACATATTAAGAATGTTATTTGTATCGCCTTACAACTTTCAGTTTATTGCATCCAAAAATATTAAAAAAACATGCTATTATGTAATGCAGGACAACGACTTTGGAACTGAAACCATGAAGAAAGACCTCCAACTTGGTTACAAGTACGACTATAAAGTCATGGTTGATCGTAGGAAAAGCATGGGGTAGACCCAAAGATCTAGTTTGCGGGATAAGGTAAATAAAAATCAGTCTACATTAACCTTTCATTACTTATAAAATATGTAAATGTTTGATATCGTCCATTACTTTAATGTCTTGCTTTTGTTTAATTAGGGGAGGAACACTATCAATGAAACCATTAGGACTGGACAACAAAGTGTTGATAGTGCAACGCGGCCAGAAGATCATGGTGCTTCCCAACAACTCCATCCCAGTGGGGTGCAGCCCCAAGATGTTTTTATGATTGAGGCCCACGACAATAAAATGGCTGTATATTAATCATGTACTTAATAATTTCGTACTTATAAATTTCGTACTTCTAATTTTTATTACTTATACATTTACGGTTTTGTCCTTATAAATTTTGTCATTTCAATGGCAAAGAACGTCGTAGTTGAGCCTCCTCGACCTGAAGATGATAAGGAGAATAGGGGATCCATTCCTGTAAGTTTTAAATCTGTGAAGTAAAGCAATGCATATAGATTATTAAGCAAAACATAATTTAATCAATGGCTCATACACAGAGTACACAAAGATTTTATATCGAAAACCCTCAACTGGGAAAACCTTTCTTATGTTCATTATATCTTGAATTTCACCATTCACCATACAATATATACAATGTTTTTATGTATCCCTTAATTTGGGATTAATTTAGAATACCGCTAAAAATAACAAAAACTGCCCAAGGAAGTTGGGATCATGAGACGCAGTTGTCGAATATGATGCGCCCACACACACACATGCAAAGAATATAGCACATACCCAACATTCTCCTACTTTTTGTTTTCTTTGCATATAGGGGTCCAGGGGATTATATAGTCAACAATCCAGGGCAACAATGCCCATTGTTATTGTACACCAGGAAAACTTTTCTCAGCTAACAGACTTTGTCAATGAATATGCAACATTTTTCAAAGTGTCAACCTTTTCTAGTAACACCTTATTTTCCTCAACCATGTCTCTCACAAAGTGATACTGAACATCAATATGCTTTGTATTCAAATGATAAGTTGGGTTCTTTGCCAGGATGATCACACTCTGACTATCATAATCTAATATCACTGCTTATTGTACCAACCCAATATCTGAACACAATCTTTGTAACCATATTGATTCCTTGCTTGCATGAGTGGTTGCCATGTATTCAACTTTTGTAGTTGAGAGTGCCACTACAACCTGTCTTTTTCTCATCCAACTAATTACTCCTCCAAATAGGTTAAACACATACCCACTTGTAGATCTTCTGCGATCCATATCTCTATCCCAATCTGCATCAACAAAGCCATGTATGTCCACCACTTTGTCCAATCCTGGTCTTCCTTGGTAGCAAAATCCATAACTGGTAGTGTAACGTCCCCAAGGCCGAGCCCAGTTGTAAATCTGAAGTATAAAATGAATTGTAAATATGTGTTATAGGCTGGTTAGCCAAGTTTGTATAAGCCGGTGGGATTATGTGATTGTTAGGCCAAAGAGCCTAAGGGTTGGAGGCTAAGGGCCTGATTTTGTACTTGTATGTATGCAACACATTAATAAATATAGACACCACCGTGTGCAGACCGACCATGATGAATGAGTGATGGGGGACTGAGGTTCCACAGAGTGGGCAAGGAATTAGGGGCTGGAAGGTGGGAAGAGGGGATAAGTGTTGAGCCTAAGGGCCAAGCCTAGGGGCTTAATCCTTGGGAATAATATTTTATTATTATTCCAAAAAGCCACATGAATTATGTGAGTGTGATAGTTTATCCTATGTTTTTGGGAAGGACGAGGGACTGCCAAAAGGGAACGAATGCATGCTGAATGGAATGCATGCAGTTCCATGGGTGACAAGTGTCAACCCTGGCGCATGTGAATAAAATGACCAAGATGAGGCATGAAAAGTTTCCTCACCCATTCCTTCCGACTGCCTGAGTGCGTATGGAGCTCTGAGCAGTAGGAATGAACCGAGCTTGCAGAGAACCCTCGTGCTTCCCTGTGAGCCGAAAAGCCTATGTTTGGCTTTGAAAAACTGTGTAAATCCTCTGTTCTGAAAGCCGAGAAGCCTGTGTTTATTTCTGAAAAGGTCGGGTTCACCCTCTCCATTCTAAGCTGTGGAACCCATGTCATTCCCTGCATGGATTGTTTGTCACGTGTTCCCAAGAACCAACACTGTGAGACCTTGTGCCATTGCTAAGCCTGTTTGGGAAGCCTGTATTTGTTTTTCTAGTTGGTTGTGGTGGCCACGCAGAGCTAGACTGCATGTGGCTTGCTAGCCAGTGCAATTTTTGATTGAGCCTATGTATGACCCCTCTCTAGGTGAGGGAGGTGAATGTTGTTGGAAGAGGTAGGTTGTTAGGCCTGTGAGCAATTCTCTCCAAGTGAGAGTTTGCTAGGAAGTGGTTTCTTCTAGAGAGTGTCCAGCACCAACTTTGGGCTCTGAGACTTCCTGATTTGGCCTATTGTCGAGACCTAGAGAGGGAGGTTAGCACCGATGGAATGTGCTTGTGAAGGTGTATACTCCCAGGCGGAACATGCATGTGGGGAATGAGAGTCTGGTAGTAGTGGGCGTAAGATGGCCTCTTGGGAAGAATCCTTCCAATTTTCTGTGTTATTTTCCCTGTAACCTCAG
The DNA here is from genome assembly GCA_000966675.3 of Picea glauca. Taxonomy (NCBI): domain Eukaryota; kingdom Viridiplantae; phylum Streptophyta; class Pinopsida; order Pinales; family Pinaceae; genus Picea; species Picea glauca. The sequence goes on from JZKD02S1726502.1 coordinate 371,579, forward strand.
CCTAGCCTAGGATTCCTTGCCTTGGGGTGGAGCTTAGTCCCAGCTCAGGGGTGACCCATTGCTGAGTTGATGAGTAGTGCGGTCTAAGGCTGGGAGGTTCATGGAAGGCCTGCACGTGGTTGGTGGAATCTACCACTGTTTCGAAGATAAGTATCAGATGATGTTTAATCATGTATTCAACTGTGTATATCAGTTTAATGTTAATACTATTGATTGTTTATTATAGCAGTAAATCTTATGTTTACTCTAAGTTTAATTGAATCCCTTGATTAAATGCATGTTATTACTATAATGTCAGTATGAGATATATACAAAGTGGTGTTATAGTTTTATTTAAGGGCGATTAAGCCTTGGTAACTGAAAGGTGGTGTTACAAATTGGTATCAGAGCCAAGGTTTCGACACTGAGCCAATATGGGCTAGTTGAGTGGTCTTTAGACTGAGGGTGAGAGGAGAAATTGTGTCTGGAGGACCAATTTCGGACCCTGGTATGGTCTGGAGTGTCAACGCGTTACTTTACCATGCCTATAAGCTCAGGAGGTATAACGATGTTGTGAAATCGCAGCTGGTGTGGTCTATGGCCACAGGGAGAGAGGACTCCACATCAGCAGTGTTGGAGCCTTAGGATCGATTCGGGAGGGAAGGTGAGCCCTCATGACCATCAGATCTGGAAAATGTGCGCAGGGATTAAAATCCCTTTTGAATTGCACAGGAGTGTGGGAATCGCTATACGTGAACTCCCGAAAAACCCCAAAACCCGAGAAGATCTACGCTATAGATCTGGGAGGAAGGCTCGACCGTTAGATCTGGTGGAGTCGCACTCTAGTTAGTCGCGAAAAATTTTCGAATTTCGCAAAGTCACGAGAGGAAGTGAGGAAGGTGAACACCTCCGAAACCCAAAACACCGAAATGATCTACACCGTAGATCGTAGGAAGGTGCTTGATCGTCCGATTCAATGGAGGAGTAAACCATAATTTCAGGATTTTAGCAGATGGAAGTTCGAGATGTGGGGTGCACGAACTCCCAATGCCAGAAACCCTGAAACGCCGAAAGGATATGCGCCGTAGATTTGAGAAAGATCTGAATGTTGGATTTTATTTGGAATGGATGTGGACACGTAGGTGTGTACCACATGCTAGTGAGTCAAGAAGACAGGTGAGAGTGGTGGGACTCGATGACGTCATCGAAGGTGACGTGGACCCTCCTGAACGTACCACATGCCACAGTGGTGAAGGGCGACAACTGTGCTGTGGGCCTGGAGAATAAAGTAATTTGCGATTTCAGAATTCACAAAGGAGGAGCACAAAGGCTCAACACTCCAACTCACGAAGTCGTGAGTTGGCGAAGAAGTTCTAGCACTTAGCCCTAGCCTATGGTCATGTGTAGCAGGCGCTAGCGAGGAGGGAGCCATACCTGTGTCGCATCTCAGATATCAACGTTTGGAGGAAATGAGTCAAGGGTCTTCGACTCAAGAACTTGCGAGATCGTGAGTTGCGAAAGGGTGACTTTGGTTATGAAGATTTAACTGTTGGATCTTCGTGGACTGAGATTCCGAAGTTTCAAAGTCCCAGAATTTGCAGAGCTGGACAAAGCTCAGAAAACTTGTGAAGTCAAAACGTTTTTCTTGTTCACGTTGGCTTATGAATGTTGTAAGTTTTCTTGAAGGTTTAAGGTCCTGACAAACTTCGGTTGACTGCACGCTATGTGTGCAGAGTTCAACAAGTGTCAGGACAGCTGAAAACTGACGCCGAGCATGGAATTGGAAGAGGTGTAGATTGCCTCCGAAACAGAAGACGAAAGAGAAGGAAAGGATGTCAACCTGGGAGTCGAAGGAACAAACTCTAATGGGCATGAAAAAGAGATAGATAAAGAGGGACACATGATGAAACTCATTGAAAAGTTGTAGAAAGGTTCCCAGGCTCGCCTAGATGATAGCCGAAAGCTCATGAAAATTAGGGATCGACAGGGTAAATTCAACTTAAAAATGTTGAAGAGCCTGGAAAGAATATAAAATAAATTGGAAAAAGAGAGTTACACAAGCATATCAAGAAGTTTCATAACCCATGAGAGGAGAAGAAGATCGAGGAGTGGTAGCAGACATTACCGTCTCTCCCCAAAGCATTCTGGAAAGGAGACACATAGTAGTTCAAGCCCGTCCCCTACTAGAAAACACCGAAAATATGAAAGGTATGAATTGAAAGGGGAAATCAACAAGATTAACTGCCAACATTCGATGGTGAACATAAGAAGGAAGAAGATGCCGAAACATGGTTGCTGGGTATGAAGAAATAGTTCCAACTGCAGAATTATTCCACCCATGAAGAAGGAAGAATTGCAATGTACCAGCTGAAAGGAAAAGCTTCCATGTGGTGGGATCAGTTGGTGCAAGTGCAACACATCAGAGAGAAAGAGGTCACGTGGAAGGAGTTTAAGAGGTATTTTGAAAAGAAATACCTGACCAAAAGATATTATGACAGAAAGATGAAGGAGTTCTTCGAACTCAATCTAGGCAACATGACTATTGATGAGTATGAACGAAGTTTTCTGGAACTACTGAAGTATGTTCCATTCATCAAAGATGAGGCTGTCAAGATTCAGATATATCTGAGTGGACTGCCACCTTCCATGGGTGACAAGATTCAGTATGACGATCCTAATACTATGGAAGAAACAATAAGAAGGGAGAAATGCTTGTATGAACAACAAGGAGAAAGGCCTATCCTTCAGAAGGCTTGGAATGATCAGAGGAAGTTTAAGAAGGAACATAGGCAGAAGGGAAACAAGCCTTCCTTTTTCAGAAACATTCTTAAGGGACAACCATCATTTAGAGAGTCGAGAATGACTGTAGAGGGAGCCCAAAGACAGAGACAGATGCCCATTCAGTGTTGGGGCTATAAAGGAAACCACAAGTACAGAGATTGTCCCCATAAAAATGGTAAAGTGAGAACTGTTCATACTATTCAACAAGCTGAAATAGTGGAGGATATGGGCCATAGAATGCCGAGGATCTACGCAGGCCTGGACAACAAGCAAGAAAAATTTCAATCGCACATGATTGAAGTGGAAGGTATGATTAACAACCGACCACTAATTATTTTAATTGATTCAGGGGCTAGCCATAGTTATGTAGATCCTAGGGTGGTGGAAAGTTTGCGTTTATCAAGGAGCAAACATGAAAAGTCTTGGCTAGTGTAGTTAGCCACAAGAACCAAAAGGAAGGTCATTGAATTGGTTAAGTCCTATTCAATAGACATGAAAGGAATGAGCATTAAGGCCGAATTGAACATTCTTCCTTTAGGCTCATACGATTGCTTAATTGGGATGGACTAGTTGGACCAGAACCATGCCCTTCTGGATTGTCGTAACAAGAGATTTACAAGCCTGAATGAAGAGGGAAATCAGGTAACAGTCCAAGGAATTCCCAGAGCCGTGGCTGTTAGGGAAATCTCAGCCATGCAGCTCAAGAAATGTTACTGGAAAGGCTGTCAATTATTTGCAGCTCGGGTGGAAGAAGCATCCTGAGATGTAGTCTCGAATCTGGAAGACCACGAGGTACTCAAATATTTCAAGGACGTATTTTAGGAGGTACCTAGACTACCTCTGAAGAGGGACATTGATTTTTCTATAAATTTGATGCTTGGAGCAACTCCAGTTTCAAAGGCTCCTTATAGAATGAGTACGCCAGAGCTGAAAGAGTTGCAATTGCAGCTCGAAGAGCTACTAAAGAAGGGATACATTCACCCTAGCGTGTCACCTTGGGGTGCCCCAGTCCTATTCGTGAAGAAGAAATATGGGATGTTGAGGCTGTGCATTGATTTCTGGTAGTTGAATAAGATAACTGTCAAGAACAAGTATCCTCTGCCAAGGATCAATGATCTTTTTGATCAGTTGAAGGATGCAAAAATATTTTCAAAAATAGATCTCCAATCATGATATCACCAAATGAGAATAAATGATGAGGACATTAGCAAGACCGCCTTTAGAACAAGGTACAGTCATTATGAATTCACAGTGGTGCCGTTTGGACTGACAAATGCACCTACTGTTTTCATGTGCTTAATGAATGGAGTGTTCAGAGATTATTTGGACAAGTTTGTCATAGTCTTCCTGGACGATATCTTGGTGTATTCCAAGACAGAGGAAGAACATGAGGAACACCTGAGAATGGTGCTACAGGTGTTGAGAGAACACCAGCTATACGCAAAACTGAGCAAGTGCTCATTTTATCAAAGGCAGATTCATTACTTGGGGCACATTATATCAAAGGAAGGAATCGCTGTGGATCCTGAAAAGGTTGAGGCCATTCAATAATGGTCAACACCAAGGAATGTGGTAGAAGTTAGATATTTTATGGGTCTAGTAGGCTACTATAGAAGGTTTATAGCCAGATTCTCAAGGATAACTCATTCTATCACTTCCTTGCAAAGGAAGGAGAATAAGTTCCAGTGGTCTGAAGAATGTGAGAGAAACTTCCAGTGATTGAAGCAGCTGCTAACCAGTGCTCCAATCCTAAATATTGCAGATCCAAATAAGGATTACATAGTGTGCACCGATGCGTGTAAGGAGGGGTTGGGAGGAGTTCTCAGCCAAGAGGGATTTGTAATTTGTTATGAGTCCCGAAAGATGAAAGAGCATGAAAGGAATTATGCCACTCACGATTTAGAGATAGCAACAATCATCCACGCCTTGAGGAAATGGAGACATTACCTCATGGGAAAAATATTCGAGTTGAGAACAGAACATAACGGTCTGAAGTATTTATTTGATCAGCCAACTTTAAATGCCATGCAAATCAGATGGATGGAGTTTCTGTGCGAATATGACTTTGATATCAAGCATATCAAAGGGAAAGAAAATAAGGTGGCTGATGCACTCAACATAAAAGTGCATGAATTACATGCTACAACCATTAGCATGTACAGGAATAAGATGAAAGATAGAATTTTGGAAGCTGCAAATGCTGATTTGCAGTACAGAAGTCTAGTAGCAAAGCTATAGCAGCGTGAGAGACCACAGACTGAGTAAAGTTACACCTTGGGAACTGATGGCTTACTTCTGTATAAAAACAGAGTGTATGTACCCAATGTCCAAGAATTGAAGTTGGCAATTCTAAAAGAAATGCATAACGTGGCTTATGCTGGACATCCTGGATATCAAAAAAATGTGGCAGTAGTCAAAAGCCATTATTTTTGGCCGGGTATGAAGAAAGAAATCACTGAATACATCACCAGATGTATGGAGTGCCAGAAGGTTAAGACTGAGCATAGGCACCCAACAGGGTTGCTGCAACCTTTACCCATTCCTGAATGGAAATGGGACGTGGTAACAATTGATTTTATCATCGGACTACCTAGAACAAGCAAGCAACATGATTCAATCATGGTGGTGGTGGACAATCTTGCTAAAGATGCCCATTTTATTCCACTAAAAACCACCCACAGGGCAGCTGATGTTGTTGATATCTTTTTAAAAGAAGTTGCACGCTTGCACAAAATTCCTAAGACAATTGTGTCTGATAGGGACCTGAAATTCACCTCAAATTTCTGGAAAGTACTGTTCAAGGGATTCAGAACGAATCTAAACTTTAGTAGAGCGTATCATCCTGAGTCTGATTGTCAGACATAAAGGGTGAATAGGGTAATAGAAGACATACTGAGAATGTATGTGATGGATAAACCATCAAGGTGGGAAGACTGCTTGCATTTGGTAGAATTCGCCTACAATAATGGGTATCATGCATCATTGAAGATGAGCCCATTCAAAGCACTTTATGGAAGAAATTGCAACACTCCAGTGAGATGGGATAATCCAGCTGACAGAGCATTAGTTGGGCCTGAATTGCTCAAAGAGATGGAAGATCAATTGATAAAAATTAAATGGAATCTGAAAGCTGCCCAGGATAGGTAGAAAAGTTACGTTGATAGTAACATAACCCATAGAGAATTCAAAGTGGGTGACCATGTTTTCCTGAAAGTGAAGACTAACAGGAGTTCCCTGAAGTTGGGAAGTTGTGCCAAATTGGCAGCAAGATTTTGTGGGCCATTTGAGATCCTGGAAAGGATTGGGCTAGTTGCATACATTCTTGCATTACCTTCATCTATGACTATACATAATGTATTTCATGTTTCACTTCTTAAGAGATATATACCTAATGCTAATCATGTTATTGATTGGAATGTGATTCAGGTGGAACCAGAAGGTGTCCTGCAAGTGCATCCTGTGTGCATATTGGACAGGAAAAACAAACAACTCCAAAATCGAGCTATAGAGCTTGTAAAGGTCCAGTGGACCTGGTACGGTCTTGAGGACACGACATGGGAGCATGTAGATGTTATGCGGGCAGGGTACCCACATCTTTTTGAATTTTTTTGAAAAGCTTGCATATTCTGTGTAAAGTTGCATTGAGGATAATGCAGAAATAAGGGAGGGGGATTTCAATGTCCCCAAGGCCAAGCCCAGTTGCAAATTTGAGGTATAAAATGAATTGTAAATATGTGTTATAGGCTAGTGAGCCAAGTTTGTATAAGCCGGTAGGCTTATGTGATTGTTAGGCCAGAGAGCCTAAGGGTTGGAGGCCAAGGGCTTGATTTTGTACTTGTATGTATGCAATACATTAATAAATATAGAAACCACCGCATGCATACCGACCACGATGAATGAGTGACGGGGGATTGAGATTCCACAGAGTGGGCAAGGAATTAGGGGCTAGAAGGTGGGAATAGGGGCTAAGTGTTGAGCCTAAGGGCCAAGCCTAGGGGCTTAAGCCTTGAGAATAATATTTTATTATTATTCCAAAAAGCCACATGAATTATGCGAGTGTGACAATTTATCCTAAGTTTTTGGTAAGGACAAGGGACTGCCAAAACGGAAGGAGTGCATGCTGAATGGAATGCATGTAGTTCCATGGGTGACAAGTGTGAACCCTGGTGCATGAGAATAAAACGACCAAGATGAGCCGTGAAAGGGTTCCTTACCCATTCCACCTGACTGCCTGAGCATGTACAGAGCTTTGAGCAGTAGGACCGACCTAATATTGTAGAGAACCCTCGTGCTTCTCTGTGATCCGAAAATCCTATGTTTGGCTCTGAAAAACTGTGTAAATCCTCTGTTTTGAAAGCCAAGAAGCATGTGTTCATTTATGAAAAGGTTGGGTTCACCCTCTCTGTTCTGAGCCATGGAACCTGTGTCATTCACTACGTGGATTGTTTGTCATGTGTTCCCAAGAACCAACACTGTGAGATCTTGCACCATTGCTAAGCCTGTTTGGGAGGTGACTGTTGTTGGAAGAGGCAGGTTGTCAAGCCTGTGAGCAATTCTCTCTAGGTGAGAGAGTTTTCTAGGAAGTGGTTTCTTTTAGAGAGTGTCCAACACTAGCTTCGGGCTCTAAGACTTCCTGATCCGGCCCGTTGCTGAGACCCAGAGAGGGAGGTTAGCACCGATGGACTATGCTTGTGAAGGTGTATACTCCCAGGCGGAACATGCATGTGGGGAATGAGAGTTTGGTAGTAGTGGGTGTAAGATAGCAGTTTGGGAAGAATCCTTCCAGTTTTCTGTGTTGTTTTCCATGTAACCTCAGCCTAGCCTAGGATTCCTTGCCTTGGGGTGGAGCTTAGTCCCAGCTCGAGGGTGACCCATTGCTGAGCTGATGAGCAGTGCAGTCTAAGGCTGGGAGGTTCATGGAAGGCCTGCAGGTGGTTGGTGGAATCTACCACTGTTTCGAAGATAAGTATCAGATGATGTTTAATCATGTATTCCGTTGTGTATATAAGTTTAATGTTAATACAATTGATTGTTGATTATAGCAGTAAATCTTATGTTTACTCTGAGTTTAATTGAATTCCTTGATTAAATGCATGTTATTACTATAATGTCGGTATGACCTATATACAATGTGGTTTTATAGTTTTATTTAAGGGCGATTAAGCCTTGGCAACCAAAAGGTGGTGTTACAGGTAGTGCCACAAAGATACCTAAAGGCCATCTTTACTGCTGTCCAATGCTCCTTCTCTGGTTTTGACATATAACTGCTCAAAAATCCCACTGCATGTGCAATGTCCGGTCTAGTATAGACCATTTCATACATCAAACTGCCAACTGCACTGGCATATAGAACATGGGACATGTCCTCTTCTTCTTCTTTTGTCTTGGGACACTAATCTATAGGTAAATTTACACCTATAGGAATAGGAACCTTGACTGGTTTACTTCCATGCATATTAAACCTCTGCAATATCGTCTCAACATATTTTTTCTGATTCAATCAGAGTTTCTTGTTTGCACGATATCTTTTAATATCCATTCCCAGAATGAAGTTAGCAGCACTGAGATCCTTCATGTCAAATTTGGAGGATAGCTGTGATTTCACCTCCTTGATAACATCCATGTTATTTCATACCAACAACATGTCAT
>JZKD02S1726502.1:412163-426154 GCA_000966675.3 Picea glauca
TTTTATTCTTAAGCATCTCCCAAATTGGAGAGATCATCTTGTGAAAATATCTCTCTTTCAAGCATGTTTACTACCAAAGATTTCACATATTCCATTTAGTAGCAACTTTGTAGTTGTCCTCACAATAAATTCTAGTATTTATCATCGCATGGAATTGAAGGATAAATTCTATTGCTTTTAAATGCAATGCACATTTCATCCAAATGCTTAATTCTTTTATGTCAATGTGTCAGGATTTTTGGAAATTATTTTCCACTTTAATTGCCCTACATGTTCACTGAGGTTTGCATGCATTTGTGTTTGTAACTTTGTATATATTTTGTGACTAAAGCATATCATAACCATGACAAATAAAAATAATATAAATATAGAATGAAAAAAATTGAAGCCACAACATACATTTTCAGAGTATTCTCTTACTGTATTACATAGGGTTCATTCCATAGTTATGATTTCCACTTAATGTGGCGATCTTTTAACATTTAAGGTGTCAAGACTTACTGAAAATGGATTCTTCCACTTATCTTTTGTATGTTTCAACAAAGGCCTTCCCAAAGGTTCCAACTTATTTTGAAATCCCTGCAAATTGTAGTAGTCTATTTCCTCAAGATTTTATAATTGGGTTTGCTTCTTCAAATGACATGAATATATTAAATATGAGTTTGAAGTTTCCCTTTTATATATTTCTGATTCTGATTCTTAACTATGATGGATTACAAGGTAAACAATTCCTCTCACTATGCAACCCTTGTTTCCATGCCTATTCCTAGGGACTTGTTTAGCTAGAAAGGTAAAACTGGATTCATGAAATGTGTATATCATTTACAGACACTGTTCATTCTACTATATTTTTTGAGAGCATACTCCTCTTGAATATGAAAGTTTTAACTTCTTTCTTGTTCATTCTAATATATGTTTTGAGAGCATACTCCTCTTGAATATGGAAGTTTCTTTGTGCTATTTTGTTTATTGCGTAGAGCTTGGGATGTCTGTGATTCAATTTCAATAATCATTATCAAGGGCATGTTTAGAATTCATTTATAAAAACTACTCACACATGTCCAAATTCAAGGAGTGTCTTATAATTTTGTTTTCTTGGTGATAACATAGATGATCTCTCAAATTTTTTTTAAGAGAAAATAGTAAATGATGGTTTATATGTAAGCATTAATTCTAGCCATTCGGTTCCATTATTTATGATCATTATGCATAAATAGCAACATTGAACATACGCCAACATGAATGCTTACAACCGCCTCATTTCCAAGGAGTTACAATGAGATTTTACACATACAAGACGTTGTCTGATGCTCTAATTTGCATTGCGTTTAGATAACCATATAAGACTATAATAATTATAGTCTTTTAAGTACAAAATTTAGAATGAAACAAAGAGAACATACATAGAGAGTTGAGATATATCGACTAGTATAACTACATGCACACATGAATACAACCAAGATCACAAAAATCAGCGAGGCTAGAGAGTTAGAGTTTGACTTGGACTCAACAAAAACTTGGGAGAGACTTGGCATAAATTACTAGGAATCTGTGTAGAATGACAATTTTTTTGTTTGGGTTATATAAAGGGGGCCTAATCCATAAAAGAATCAGAGATCGACTGAGTATGATTGGAGGACCTGGACTAAATAAATTTTTATCTTTGAAGTGTTTTCTAAGTATAGGTGTGCACATGATAATTACAGTTTTGATGTGTGCCATGAGTGGTGGGTCGAGTCGTGTTGTGTTCACATGTAGACCCAACAATATGAGTGAGGTGCACTTTTTTAGATCCCCAAGAAAACCATATTTAGGAACAAGCATGCGTAGGGTGCATATAATTGGGCATAGTCGTGTGTACCCAAATGTTGATGCACACACTTGTATTGGTGCAGGGGCGCTAATGAAGATAGAAAACTCAACAAGAATACTACAAGCAATCTCAACCATCATAATTGGTTGTCAAGTCCTCTATCTCTTCATCTTCTCGATGTGTAAAGTTTAAACTATTATGATTGATCAATATATGAACAGATGGGATGCAAACTTCCATGACTCTTCATATTCCCTTGGCATGAAATATTTTTTATACACCTCCTTATGAATGAATGGTAGTTATTACAAATGAATGGCAGTTAATATTGGTGATGAATTCTTGTTGTTTTTGTTTTCTGAATAGATTCATAACTTTTTTTTTCCATAATCTACTGCTTGCGTCAAGAGAAGAAATATATTCATATGGAATATTTGCAAAGAATGACCATACCAACATCCACACAACTCATTCTTGCATTAATATTTAATATATATATTTTTAAATAAATATATTTTGTCTCTCTTGCGACGACGATGATCGTCGATAGCATGAATAGTTCATCACAACTATCGACCGTTTGTCGCTCTTGAGATGACTTGTTCTTGAAGAAACTAGGATAGGTTGTTTCTCTTGCGATGAAGAGGATCATCGATCATATGAGTAGTTCGTCGCAAATATCGACCATTCATCGCTCTTTAAATGAAGAGGATCGTCCATCGTATGAATATTTCATCACATCAATTGACAGCTCATTGCTCTTATGACAACCTGTCCATCGCAGAAACTAGGATATGTTGTTTCTCTTGCGACGAAGAGGATCGTCCATAATATTAATAGTTTGTCGCATCAATCGACTGTTTGTCTCTCTTGCGAGGATCGTCCTCGGTTGGCGTTCATGCAAGGATCATCCTCAGTTGTCATTATTGCGACGATCATCCTCGATTGTTGTTATTGCAAAAATCATCATAGGTTGTTGTTCCATGCGATGATGACCGTTGGGCATCTCTCATGCGACGAGCACCATAAATCGTCTTTCTTATGATGACCTTCGTAGATCGTCTCTCTTGCGATGACCTCCTTGTGTCGTCGCTCTTGTGATGTTATCTCAGGTTCATCACACTTTCCATGTGATATGATGCGACGTTTGAGGGGCCCAATATTCGTCGCAATCTCCATGACATAATGTCGAAATGGCCATTGCAAAATGACCCAAATTTACTAGTGGCCATGTAATTAATATCGCACCGGTGCAACGTGTAAGTAATAATGCAACGTAATATTGTTAAATTTTCACAATGCAAATGAAACATCCATATTTAAGTTTTGCGGAGGCAACAATGGAGGTTAGTCTTTGGTGCTTGTCTCAATTAAATTCACCGATGCATTTTGTTTATACATATGCACTGATATGTCTTTAAATGATAAATCGCACTTGTGGGGGAGAGAGAGAGAGGGAGAGAGAGGGGGGGAGAGAGAGGGAAGGGGATACAGTTAGTGAGAGAAGGAGGGGGATACAGAGTGATGGGGAGAGAGGGGTAGATGCAAGAGAGAGAGAGGGGGGGATATAGGGAGAGAAGAGGAGAGAAGGGGGAAGACAGTGAGAGAGGGGATGAGCATCAAATTCACATTTTCTATGTTCGAGGAAGATATCTTTAGGTATCGAGTATCTATTTCAAATTTTGTAAATCTAGGTTGAGATTTCTTGTATAGATGGGCGGAAAAAAAGAATGATATTGTAGAAAAAAGCAATGATTTTTTATGTGTGTTATCAATTTGTAAAATTTATTCGAAGTTATTTTTGAAGTCATATTGTTCTATGCTACCCAAGATGACAGTTTTGGCTCAAATGCAGGAAAAAAAGAATTATAATGTCAAATGGAAATTCTTCGGATTCCAACATCGCCATATTCCGTATCTTTGGAGCTCCTTCAACTCCTCTCACACCCATTGCAATACGTCTAGATTTAATCGATAATTCATTTATGTCATTGAATTTGTGTTATGTATGCATGTGCATTTTAATAATTGTTCATTGAATTTTGTAGGATCAATATTCAGGATCAAATTTAGATGCTCAATATATTCCCGTGGTCCCAAAACTACGCAATCTCTTATCAGGAGAAATATATCGCAAGCATATGTTTGATGGAAATGGACAACTTCTTTACCCTACCAATCCTAACATGCCATCTTCCAACAACTAGTCTAGGTCAACGGTATTACACCATGAATTTGATCTCTTTTATTTAGACAACCCCATAGGGTGTAAGAAAAAGATGAATGAGTAATTGTATTTTTGGATTTTCAATGGAGCTAATGTAAATGTATTGCCTAATTCAAAATTTGTTTTATAAAGGGGTTAGTTTCATGTTTATTATTGGAAAAAATAATTCCATGCTTCTAATAAGTGTTTTTTATAATGTTTGAACATATTAAAAGCATTGTGTTACTAATGTTATCAATGCAATGTTCAATATTTTTACAATTAGGATTCTAATGATGAGCGACCTATCCACCATCTACCATTGCACCCCAGTATGATGTCAATTCACGAGCTTGATGCTAAATGAAAAGAGATCGGAGAGAAAGCATACCGAGAATGGTTGAAACAACCACCTATTCAATTCCCATTACGTCCAGAGTCACCAATTCAAAACCTCGATAGTAACATTAGTTCTTCACATGTTTGGTATGAAGGCAATCACTAGTACATATGGGCCCAAAATGAGACGAATTATTTCCACGTTTCTATAATTCGTGGAAAAATTCATTAAAATTTTGGTTTTTTTTTTTTTTTTGGTTTGGCCCTGACGTTTGTCGCTATAGCGACGATTTCAGAAAATAGTCTATATATCCACGAATTTTTCGTCACTATATCAACACTTGTGCCACACGTGTGAACCACATGTGCAGTGCAACAGGTATTGAATTTTTTGGGGGTCAACTCATTTATTTTCATTGCTATATTGACGAGAATCGAACTATAAATACATGTCCTTAAGACAAATTTCGACAAATTTGCTATAGTTGCAACAATTTTGCTGGTGATTGTTTGAGATCTGATTTTTTCTGTCACGTAATGATTTAACACATCCAATTCTCGATCTACATAGCTCATATTTTAGACTTGCAAGGTTAGTGTTTTTATTTTCTCTGTCTCTTTTAATATAAAACTATCTTAAGAAATTTTAATTTCAATTTTTTTTAACATGAATGTTTTAACCAATTTTTTTTTTTTCGAAATTTAGCATTGCTACATATGTTTCATGTGATTGAACATCGAAAAATATGAATTTTGAATTAATTGTTTTTTTAATAATTTTTTCAAAATTTAGCATTGCAACATATATTTCCTTTGATTGGACCTCGAAGTATATGAAATTTTAATTTAATTCATTTTTTCAATGTTTTAACAAAATTTAATTTTTAAAATATATAATTGGTTCTTATAGGCAATTACCGTGTCAAATTAATATACTATGAATGGAAATGCAAGGAGGATTTCTTTGTTTAGAGTGGCATTGGAGGGGAAGGGCGATGGAAAATGTTATTTCCCTTGAAATGATTGCAGGGGCTTGCGAACAAGAAGAATTTTAATAACAAAAGTTGAAAAACATTGTAGGGAGAAAGGGCACACTGAAGGGGGTTATGAATATCATCCCTTGGTAAGACATTATTAAATATATAATGTATTCTTTGTAATAGTGATCATGTCATGTATTTGTCAAATGTTTTATCATTTTAATATATGTTCTATACACACTAATTTTAATACATTGTTTGTAAATATAAAGACAATGCCCCCAAAATGTTGACCGCTAGAGAGTTATTTGCTAAGTAGTAGCAGAAATACTAGTTTACAAGGTGAGAAACATGGAGATCAGAATATTGAAGATCAAGCTCTTAATGATGATATGGACGGAGATAACATTATTGATACAAATCAGGAAGATGAGATACATAGATTGATCCAAGACACATTTTCTCCAATGGATGAGGACAACCAGGATGATATTCATGATGTTAATCCTCTACTTGAGAAGTCACAACAATCTCTTTATGAAGGCTCAATAACAAATCTTCTATTTTCTATATTGTTGTTGGTGAACTTGAAGGTTTTGAATGGTTTATCAAACACCTTTCTCACACAAATACTAAGGTATGTAATGTATTATTTTTTTCATGCTAACATGTACATAAAGGTTGACTATTTTTCTATATTGTTATTGTTAATTAATTTGTAAAGTAGGGATGCGATATTTATGATTAATATTGTTTACAATGACTTTTTTTTTGAATGGTGTAGATTGTTAGGTGAATTTATATTACCACCATCAAATATTTTACCACGCACATATCGAGAAATATCTTTGATTATAAAAGAAATTGGAATGGAGTATCAAGATATTGATGCATGTCCTAATGATCATATCATATACTATGGACAATATGAGTCAAAAAATGAATGTCCAAAATGTCAAATAAGTAGATATCGAACCGATCAAGCAACAAAAAAGGTGCCTCACAAAGTTCTTTGTTATATTCCCATAATTCCACGTTTCCAACGGCTATTCAGGTGCCAAAGTATAGCACAGTTTATGGATTTCCATGGAAAGAACATAAGTGAAGACGATGTTCTTCGAATGCCTATAGATGGTTATGCATTGAAGAACTGCGAAGAAAAATGGCCAATTTTTAAAGAAGAACCTTGTAATGTTAGACTTTCATTGGCAGATGATGGAGTCAATCCATTTGGAGAGCTTCGTTCTACTTACTTAGTGTGGCCCGTTTTTGTTATAAACAATAACCTTCCTCCTTGGATGTCGATAAAGAGAGAGCACACAATGTTGGAAATGATTGTTCCAGGTATTTAATTAACTTGTCTGTATTTACTTGAAATTATGACATAATATTTCATTTCTTTGTTTCGTGCATGATAATTATATATTTTATATATAAGGACATATAAATAAATATAAATAATGTATGTTGAACCAATTAGGTAAGTACCAAGTTAAATATAAGAATGTATATATTGATCCTCTTATTGATGAGCTGTTGAAGTTATGGGTTGGCATCACTATGTATGACATCTCTAAACCAATAGGAAAAAAATGATTTCAATTCCATGGAATACTTGCATGGACAATTCATGATGCTCCTGGGTTAACACATTTTTGTGGTATGTAACTTTCCATTGTGATTTAATATTATATATATATTTTAAAATATCATTCATTTAAAAAAATTGCAATCCTAACTTGCTACATTAATTCATATATCTTGCAGGCCTTCAAACAAAGGGTAAATTTGCATGTCCAGTTTGTGGTCCTAGGATAAAATCTCGTTGTTCAAGATTTTTTGGAAAGGAGGCGTTTGATGACTATAGAAACTTTCTGCCTAAGAACCATAGTTATCGAACTACCGAGAAAGAAAAATTCAATGGTAAATAAGAGAATGGAAAAAAAACCATGAAGAATGACACCTCACCTATGGAAGTTGGAATATAATAGAAATCGTCAAGGTATGCAAATTATTTATGTACCATATATATAAATCTTATGATTTTTTTTCAATGAGTTTTGTTCAGTGCGATACCTAGCTATATTGATTAATTAATGTTAATGTGATTTCGTTTATGTTTTATGAATGTCGTTAAGGCACAAATGTGATTCCACGAGGAATGAAAAGTTACCCCATACAATTCATTAGGTTTCCCTACTACGAGCACCTACAAATAGTTAATCTGTTTGATACAATACATATCGAGAAGAATATAACAAAATTGTTATGGTGAATCTTAGATGGAAGGACTGACAAAGAAAGAATTGGAAAGATTTGTAGTGACATCCAGGAAGCTAATCATGCATTGCAAAGTGTGATTATTAATTCTAATGGTGATGGTCAAGAAAAAAATATTAGTCTTCCATGGTTATTGACAAAGCAACAAAGCAATGTTGTAAACGAGGTCATTCGGAAAATTAGGTTTCCGACGAGGTTTTCGTCGAACATACAAAATATATTAATGAAAAAAGGTGATTTTGGTGGGGTTAAAACACATGATTGACACACATTAATTAAGGTAATTATTAGGTATATTAACATATTGGTATACATATTTTTAGTAATTTTTTTCTCTTATTTGGAAATAAATATTAATGATTTGCTTTTTGTTACAGTATGTTCTACCTCTATCTATCCCAGAGAGCTTTGACAACAACATAAAACAAGTTATATATGATCTTAGAAAATACATGAGGTAAGTAATGGATTTTTATATGGAAAATTTTTCTTCAGTTCTTTGAAGCTGAACTTATTGACATATTGTGTTTTATCTGCAATTTTATGTATGTTGTGATATTTTTCAAACCTGTTAGTTTATTGCGCCATTTGTAGGTGGCTTTCATCTAAATAAATCCATAAAGAAGATATAAGGTATTGGAAGAGAGAAACTCCCCGACCAATGTGTGAAATGAAGAAGTATCTACCTCCAACATTTTTCAATGCACAAGAACACTACCTCATACACCAAGTTGAGGAGATTGAATTATGTGGACCAGTACACACAAGGTCGATGTGGATGGTGGAGAGGCAGTTGAAGTCATTGAAGGATTTTGTTAGAAAAAGAGCACATCCTAAGGGTTATATGGTGGAGGGGTATATGGTATATCAATGCATGGTGTATATTAGTCAATATCTTCCTAAATTAGAAGAAAATAAGAACGTGCCTCGCATTTGGCATCTCAAATCCATCAACAAATTTGAAGGGGAGGTCCTATTGGGGAAAGGTAGAATGAGTACTGTGAAAGGTAATTAAATGTTGTAGATTTAATATATTATAAATTTAATTTTTCAATTTTATATTATCATACTCATTCATTTATTTTTATTCCATCAACTATATTAAAATTTGCCAATGATAGCTAATTATTGATATTCAATTGTTATTTTTTCATATAGTTGGTCGAGAGTGGGATGCTCTACTTTTATACATTGCAAACAATATTGATTGGATGGAGTATTGGATAGAACAATGTGAAGAATACTATGGTAGGTTATCATGGGAAGCAATTAGTAAGATAATTAAAACAATGCATCGTTATCGACATGAATTTCCTGATCTTACGCAAAGGGAAATTGATTTAGCCTTTGGTTTAAAAGATAAAAAGTCAAGTATATTCACCCACATTTTTATAGTTATTTCCCATTATATCAATGTATTTGGTTTGTTTACTTTTTTAAACATATATTTACTAAGTCCATATTATATGACATTTACTAATTGACAATGCAGTTTTTACTTGTTGTCCATGTTGCAGTTGAAACACCACAAGGCTATGTGGTGTAATGGTCATAAATTTTGTATAAAAAAGTTAGATGATAAAATGAAAGACTTTGATTGTGGTATGAATGTAGTGTTTAAGGTCACTAATGTTTCCTCTAGAAGTGACAGGCATCCAGAAGAAACTGAAAATAAGTACTATGGGTATTTGTAGGATATAATTTAGTGTGATTTTAATTCCTTTAAAATAGTTTTGTTTGAGGTCAAATGGTACATAATACAGATGCATGAATGTTATCCTAAAAGAACTGTTATTGAGCATGCTAATGGATTTACCATGGTTAATACAAGAGAATTTGAACTGGGTACAAAGCCTTATGTTCTTCCAAGTAAATGTGAGCAAGTCTTTTACTCATAGGTACCTGGTAAAGCAGATTGGTCATACGTTGTTAGATATGATCCAAGATGAAGACCAATAAAGTATAATCATGTAGAGGAAGAAGATAATATTGAAGAAGAAGATGATGATGCATATCAGGAGAGTGTGGCTGCAGATGTGTCAAATGAAGAAGCCTAAGAAGTTGATCATCCAAATGTAGAAGACAATGTTCTCATTGATGATATCAATGATGATAGGGAAAATGACAATGCTGTTGATGTTGATATGAAGGATCCTTTCAACATTATCAATTCTGAACTAGATCATGATACATATGCTGATTTGGATGAAGAAGAAGACGAATGATCTTCAAATGTTGAAATGTACGAGGTAAGTGACTATATGTTTTCTATGATTTATTCTATTAATTATATATTTAGTATTTATATGATTTATTGTTTTTTAAGTGTTTACTTATACAGGTTAATTGCATTTTTAAATTTTTATTCCATTTTTGTATGTAGTGTGTTACATGTTCTTTATTACGTCAAATTAGGTATGGGGGAATTGAGAATGATGTGAGGGGTGGGGGGATAATTAGAGCTTCCACCTTCATGTGGTTTCCCATGTTCAATAGAGAATTAATTATTCTCGAAACCAAGAGAAGTTCATTCAGGTTTATTATATGCCAATTTGAGAAATTTTATGTGAAGGTGAGGTGATGAGCATGTTCAAAACAATGGAAATATGGTTCCTAAACACACAATATGAACACATATAAACAAGACCATTCCATGAAAGAAGTCATGAAAATTGGCCTTGTCATTGGATTTTGTAACATCCCCAACATCCAAATGGGCCATGCCATGTAAAAGTTTTCAAACTGTATGCAAATTAAAACATATACACACAAAAACTCTTGTGAAACTTCATATATAAACTTAAAATAGAAAAAAAAACATTCTACAATACACAAATTGATACAGAATAATAATAAAAATACACATGCAACACAAACATGAATAACACATAAAAATAAATGCATACATAATAATGCAACATATAATTTAACACAAAATGGACACTTATCTTGGTAACAATATCACCAACTACGTGCAGACCTTCCAAAAACATCCGAAACTTAGACCACACTCCTCATCACTCTCAATAGTGGGTCACCCCCAAGCTGGGACTAAACTCCACCCGAGTAAAGGGATTCCTAACCAGGATGTTGTATCTCAGACAACAAGAAAGACTCCGTCACAGGTGCCAACTCAAAATAACAACCTACAGTCCCTCATTTCCCACATTCCTGTCCCACCCCAGGAAGTGTTCCCCTTCTCTTCTCAACAATCCCTCGACTACCCCACTTCCCTTCTAGAGCTTCAACAACAGGCCGGACAGGAAGTATCAAAGACCTGTAGCTGCAATTTAGCACCTTTGGGAATCAATTCCCAACAATTCTCTCACCTAGAGAGAATTTCTCACGAGACTAGAAACTTACCTCTTCAGTATCCCATGGGCCTGACAACTCGCCTCTTCAGTCCATCTCCCTAGCTAACCATGTACAGGTACGAGTACATATACGAGTATGAAAACATGTACAAGAAGGTATGAAGGACAACTGAATGAGTGAGTGAATGTTGATTGAATGATCGGACAATGAACTAAGTCCAATATATATATATATATATATATATGCATGTTCCCAACTTGACACTTGTCATGTTGGGAGATACTTTGGCCCACTTGTCCCCATCCTTAGAACTTAGGATAAAATAATTATCCATACTTTATACTTAAGGAATATTAATATAATATTCATTTTTGGCTTAAGCTCCCTAGCTTATCCATTTTCCTTAACTTTTAGCCCCACCTTTCCCTAATTAGTGGAGTTTAGTCCCCTATACTCGTTTATCGTGGTCAGTCTACACACGACGATGTATTATATTAATGATGAGACATATACAAAAATAGGCTCACTAGCCTTTAGCATCTAGGATCTCTAGCCTAATTCAAAACATAATCCTCCTAGCTTATAATAATTGGCTCACTAGCCTATAAAACACAACATATACACAAAGGCTCCCTGGCTTCAAAATCATGTACACTTAAGTTTCCTGTGCGCGGTATCGTGCAATGTGCACACTTCATCATTTTAGTGCACAATACATGTGCGCACTATACCATGGAAGGTGCATAAAAAATGATATCAAAAACTCACCAACTTAAGTACATTTTCATTTACATTTACAATTGGGTTTGGCCTAGGGGCATCACAATCCACTCCCCTTATTTATGCACCGTCCTTAGTGAATTATGCACACATATCAACAATATTTCCAAAATCTTAAAACATATGTGGGTATTCTGTCCGCATTGCATCCTCATGCTCCCAAGTAGCGTCCTCATGACCGTATCAAGTCCATTGGACCTTTACAATCCCTATGGTTTGACTCCAGAGATGTTTGATTTTCCAGTCCATAATGTGTACCGGATTCACTTGGATAGTGCCTTCTTGATCCACTTGAATCACATTCCAATCAATTACGTGATTAGAATCATGTATATATTTCTTTAGCAATGATACATGGAATACATTATGAACAAACATAGATACAGACAATGCAATCATATAAGATATTGGACCAATCCTTTCTAGGATTTCAAATGGTCCACAATATCTAGCTACAAACTTGGAACAGTTTCCCAACTTTAGTGAACTTTTTTTGGCCTTAACCTTCAAGAATACATGATCACCCACTTTAAATTCCCCGCGAGTTCTACCCTTGCTAGCATATCTTTTCTGCCTGTCTTGGGAAGCCTTCAAATTTTGTTTTATTTTCAACATTTTCTCCTCCATTTTCCTGAGTAAATCTGGCCCAACCACTGCTCTATCTGTCAGGTTATCCCAGCTTACCAGTGTGTTTCACCTTCTGCCATAAAGTGCCTCACATGGGCTCATCTTTAAAGATGTCTGGTACCCATTTTTATAAGAAAACTCTACTAAGTATAGGTAGTCCTCCCATTTTGATGGTTTATCCATCACATACATCCTCAACATATCCTCAATCACTTGATTCACCCTCTCTGTTTGTCCATCTGATTCTGGATGATAAGTTGTACTAAAATTCAAATTTGTTCCAAATCCATTAAATAATCCCTTCCAAAAAATTGAGGTAAATTTTGGATCTCTGTCAGACACAATTGTCTTGGGTATACCATGTAATTGAGCAATTTCTCTCATATAAACATCAACAATGTTGGCTTCCTTGTGAGTAAGCTTTACTGGAATAAAATGGGCAGCTTTAGTAAGCTTATCCACCACTACCATGATAGAATCATGTTGATTTTTTGTTCTGGGCAGTTTGGTGATGAAATCCGTTGTTACAACTTCCCATTTCCACTCAGGAATGGGTCATGGATGTAGAAAACCAGATGGGTGTCTATGATCAACCTTTACCTTTTGACACTCCAAACATTTGGCAATAAAATCAACAACTTCTTTCCTCATTCCTGGCCAATAATATTGTCTCTTGACACCTACAATAGTTTTCTGATAACTTGGGTGCCCAACATAAGGTACATTATGCATTTCTCTCAATATTAAAATTTTCAATTCCTGGGAATTTGGTACATAAATTCTTCTCTTGTACATGAGAATTTCATCATTTTCTATCTTATAGTCTTCAATTTTCTGTTGCAAAATACTTTGTTGTAATTTTTCCACTAATTCCTTGTATTGCAAATCTGATTTTGCAACCTCCAAAATTCTATCTTTCAAATCTAATTGGTACATGCTTATGGTTTTAGCATGCAACTCATGCACCTTTTTGCTGAGTGCATCGACCACCTTGTTCTTTTTCCCTTTGATATGCTTTATATCAAAGTCATATTCAATGAGAAATTCTAACCACCTGCTTTGCCTAGCATTTAGAGTTGGTTGATCAAATAAATATTTCAGACCATTATGGTACGTCCTTAGCTCAAACCTTTTCCCCACACTAGCAAATTTGGGTCATTTTGCGACGCATTTGCTATAGAAACAAAGAAATCTTGTTTTTATAGCACATCCATCACAAGTATATTATGATCGTCGAAATGGCGACGACAATTATTAATTAAAAATTATTTTAGGCTGTAATTTTAATATTAATATTACCATATTAATAACTATCAATAGAAATCTATCTCCAAGGTCATTCTCAGAACTCACATTTTTCTACAATGTTCCTTAAATGAATCCATATACCTTCTTTGAGTTATCAACCAATCCTTGAATCTATGTAAGAGGTTGGTGGGGAAAGTCTTTTCACATAATAATGGGAGCATGGGTTGAGTACAATCTTCATGCCATGGGAAGTGTAAGAGTCCTACATTCTGCTAGTTGTAGGTAATTTCATCCATCATTTCCACCAATGATATCATTTTCATTGACTCTAACATTGTGGGAAGAAAATATAGTTCATCATTCACTATCCATTATATACTCTTTATATCCTTGAGAGACAAAT
>JZKD02S1726502.1:455585-496027 GCA_000966675.3 Picea glauca
TTCTTTTCCTTCCAATGAAAATTTCATGAAAAGTTCTTGAAAATTAAAAGCCATTGTTCCTAATGATTGTAACCATTGGATTCCTAGTATAACATCAACACCACCCATGGGTATATCAATCATTAGACTATTCATTACATACTCCCCCATAGTAAGATTGATCTTACTGCATTTTCCTTAGCAATTGATAGTTCCTCCATCTACAATCATTACTTGAAACTCTAGTGCTGGATATACAAAGAAATTGAGATCTTTGGCTAATTTATAGTGAAAGAAATTATGAGTACTTCCAGAATCAATTAGGACTATTACCTTTTTCTTTTTGATATATCCTTCGATCTTGAGGGTTTGAGGAGTGCTAAGTCCAGCCAATGCATTACACGATATCGTGGGAGTCAACTCTTCAGAGGAAATTGCTTCTACGTTTTCATCTTGAGATGGTTCTTGTTCTTGTTCTTGTTCTTATTCCTCTTCACAATCTATGTAGAATAATTTCTTCTCACCACACTTACGTCCCTTACTGTACTTGCTGTCACAATTAAAGCATAAAACTTTTTCTTTTCTTTCCTCCAATTGTTGAGGTGTAAACCTTGTAGGTTGAGGTGTTTTAGAAGAAGGAGCATTATTTTCTTTATAGATTTTAGGATTGGTCCTTCTAGTAGCCATAGCCATATTTTTACTTTCAACATTTCTTGCCACCCTAAATTCATTCTCCAATGATTTGGGTTCCCAATGGTGAACCTTATGTTGAATGTTATCTCTTAAATTTCCTATGAATACATCAATCAAGTGCTCATGTGGAATATCTATTACCTTTATATTCAATCTTTGGAAGTTCTCAATGTGCTCTGTAACTAAACCCTTTTGCTTGAGATTTATCAATTGACTAAAGAAGGTATTTCTCCTTTTATCCTCATAGTGTGCTATCATTCCTTTTGTGAAAATTGTCCAAGTGATGAGTGATTTGTGAGAACAAAGCCATCTATACCATACAAATTGATTGGGTTCTAAATATAAAGAAGAAATTTGTACCTTTTGTGTATGTGGCACATTATGTATATCAAAGAATTGCTCCATCTGAAGTATCCATGTAATAGGGTCCTTGCCATCAAACTTCCTCATATCAATCTTAGGAACGTGGTTGGTCTTCAACCCAAAGTTAGAGTTTCTCCATTCTTGATTCACCTTCCTTGTGTCCTCATCATGAATTTCATGGGATACATTTTCACTTTCAGGTGTCCTCTTTATTACGATTTTTTTCAATCCTTCCATGATCTGCTCTTTTAAACCATCCATCTTTGCCTCCAACTTAGCTTCCATCTCTTGTAGTTCATATTTTGTTACTATCTTCTTTTGTAAATCATTTATGTCCCTATGAATTTCTTTACCTTCATCAAGAGTTCAAGTAGGATTGTCTGGAGGCTTATTTGGTGTAGAAGTTCCCTTTTTGGGTGGCGTGTTGGCCAAGTATCACTTGAAACCTTGATTTTGAGGTGGTTCTGCTAGACAATCTTTCTTTTATTGTATCTCCAAAATTTCAGCCCTCCTGAGTATGAAATTTTATTTTTTGTAGGTCTCTAATATTTCTTCTCTACAATGCCACAGGTCTGATCAAAATTGGATGTGCCAAGTGGAATTTACGGTAACTTCCCAACAGCTTGCTGATTTTTATCCTTTCTAGGATATCTCACTTGTATAGCGTACCCCGCACAAAATAATTGATATAAAATTATGAAACTCATACCAGAACTACTACAGTCTATCCAATATCCAATGCAATTGGTCTCACTCAATTTGGATTCTCTAGGAAGAAGTTATGATTTTTTTTCCTGGAACACCTGCTTGAGACTAGTCAATAGAACTAGTCATATACCCTATCTTCCATAGGGTGTATCTACAAATTTATGATGACCCAGAAGCTGAAATTGTTAAAAAAGATACCTTACTAATGTCTATGAATATTCTCCGAATTTCAGGGTCTGAAACATTGCAAAAAAAAATTTATAGTGAAAATTCTACAATGACTCAATTCAGGATGATTCCAGAACCCTATCTTAGAAAGAATGTATCTCCAAAATTATATGGCCTCAGGAGCTGAAATTTTAATCCAACATATCTTGATCTGTCAAAGAAATATCCTCCAAGCCGTCCTTTTGAATCATTGTAGAAAACAATTTATAGTGAAAATGCTAAGGTGTCTCAGATGTAGCAGCAAAACCCCAAGACCTTGAGCTCTGATACCATATGTTAGGAACCAAATATCAATATAGCATAGAAAAACCTCATAAAAAGTACTCAATGCCTTGAAAAAGAGATAAATTTAGATAATAAGCCTCTTTGAGGGGGAAACCTCCTTATTCCAACATAAATTTTCAATTACAAGATGATTCCAAATGAAATTGTCTCCTTGGTATATAGAGGAGACTAGGAGGTATAATTACAACTAATGGAATAAATCCGACATAAATAAAATAACATTACTAATGTAATATGCCCCAATTAAGGGGTAATGAGCCACTATTTAGGGCTTAACATATTATTGTTATTAAGTTAAGAAGGAATAGTCCAAGGTTTTCTGTGGGCCTGTTAATGGCCCCCTCATAAGACTAACTGTGAGATTCACAGGCCCTCCCCCCCCATCATCCCCTTTTCTGACTCTGTGAACCCTTTTTGGTCCCGATCTTCCTTGGACAAGGTTTTGAAGGTTTCTGGTAAAAAACTTGTTGGTAGATTATACAACAAAGTAGTAGAACCAACATGCATATGAACACCACAAGTCACAACAACATCCTTCATTTCAATGGTATCTCCAAAAACCTACAATACAAGCAACATAAATCCGACAATGTGCAATGCCAATATATACTCAACCATAACATTGTATTATCAAGTGGTCCTGACTCAACAAAATCCATGGAAACAACCTTGAGAATATCACCATCAATTGAGTTGACATTCTCAACTACAACAACCTTAATTATAGAAACATCAACAAGATAAACTACAACAACATTGTGGAACAAGATGCTATTCTTCTTAGGCACTTGAAAATAGAATTTAGTTATGGGCAGCTAAGAAATGATTATGGGTTGTATCCATTGACCTAATAAAGGTATGGGAAAAATCCACACTCTTTAGCCACTACACCCATGAGGAACCACTACACCCATAGATCAATGGTATAAGGAAGCTAAATCGATATGCACACTCTAGCTAGTGGTATTAACATTAGTGCAAAACAATAGCTATTTCCATTGCCATACATAGTAAGAAACACAATTGGTTCTCTCTCACTTACAATACATTGCCAACAAAGAATTTCTCTCTCTCTCTCTCTCTCTCTCTCTCACTCACCATACATTGCAAGAAATGTAGTTGGCTCTCTCACCAGAATATATTTCATTAAATCATACACTATACTCTCACAATGAACTCTTTTGAATAGATTCATGTAGTCTTGAGCAAGAATGGTTACTACACCAACCCATAGATGTTTATCAAAAAATTATTATCATATTCCATTAACAAATAGGATATGCACCCTCACTAGTTCTCCACAAGCCATCTTCAACTGTAACATGTCAGTGACACTTTGTGAGCAATACACATTTCGGTGCTTACTACTCATTTTCATGTTAGTTCAAATTTCAACCAACAACTTCTTCCCAAGAATTTTGTTTGAAGTTCCCCTTTAGACCTAAAATAAATGTGAAAGATAAGTATCAAAGGGGAAACTCAAATTTCTAAACATAATAGAGGTCACATTATCACCATAGCATTAAATGCCAAGTGCAGTGAACTTAATGACTTTTTGGATTTAAAAATAGATCTAGGGCTCAACAGAAATGGAGAGACGAAGTAGGACAAGGACTTTGTACCTCCACACCACCTATATGTGATATTTCCATAACTCGGTTTAATCAATTTCAAAGTTTACTTTTTGTTTTCTCGTTAGTTATGAAGCATGTGAGCATCTAGTTTGAGGCCTTTCTTGGTCATAGTATCCATGATTTCTCTTACTTTCTCCAAGTTTTCTATAAATTATTGAGTAAGTAGAGCATGGGTCACATTTCATATGGTTGCATGTTTTTTATAGTCTTATACATTAGATCATTTGGTGTTATATTGTATCAGTTGGACTCTTATTTCAGGATGATTCCTGGTTAGAAATTTACTTTCCACATGATAGAAGTATGACTTGATGAATGTATATATCCTTGATGGTTAATGATGGCGTTCTATACTCAACACTACTAGCGGGAAAACCCCCCATATGGCTACACCAGGGTTTACAATGTAGGCAAATCAATAACTGTTTAAAAGTATCCTACTTCTCTAACTACCCCAAACATGCCAAAAAATCATACAAGAAAAGAAAAATGAGAAGTATAGGGTAATTGTATCTCTACTCTGCATCTGATGATGATCCTCTCATGCTTAAAATCTTCGCTGACTGCACGCCTCCTCCCAAGGCTGGATTGCATTCAAAGAAAAACAAACATAAAGCTACAAGAATGCAATTCATATACAAATTAGGGTTAGATGTTAGAATATTAAAACATAAACCATTAGAAACATTCAACATGGCATGATTTGGGACAGGAAAAATACTTCTTTTATTGATAATACAATGATCACTTACAACCAAATCCAGATACTGCTCCATGAACTTGGTCCGGGATCCTCTTCACCATGATCCAAGTGCACCTCCATATGGATTCTCCTCTCAACCTTCTTCTTTGGAAGTAAAATGGGTTTCTGATGGAGGAAGAAATGCAAAATGGGGAATTCTGAGACAATTCTCACAAAAGGGATGCAATTACTTGGGGCAAGGAGGGGTCGTGAAATGGGCAGAATTTCACTATTATTATGTCTAGATGTGGAATGAGACCCCAACACCTTCTTTTATATGACAAAAGGATGGTTATTCGGTTGGGTGACATACTATAGGCACTGGATTAGTTGGGAAACTACACAATATCATGTAATCTCAATGAATTCCTTGCAACTTTTTATTTTTTGCAAATTTTGCAAGTATACGCGGGCTGTAGTGGTGTAGAATGCATGCGTACACGAGCTATAGTGGTGCAACAAGCATATGTACACGGGAAGTATTGGTGCAGGGCACGTACATCTTCAAAAAATGGGTTTTTAAGAAGAGCAACTCAATGATGGCTTGGAAAAAGATGCAAGTAAGAGGGCCAAATGCCATGTATGCATGTGTAGAGAAATTTAGGGTTATAATATATGAACCATAATGTGTGAGTTCATAAGATCATTTGATGGCCGAAATACATTACAAAATCTTCACCAATGTACAAAACGAGTGAGCCCGCGACTAGAGTTTGGGAGATGCCATCTGCAAAAATAACAATTGTTTCTCCGATGTGGGCATACCCATGCTCGGGATGAAATAAATCATGGTTGCCAATCAAATACGCTGCAGATCCATGTCATATAACTATATAAAGTATATCCGTGAGCAATACACGATGGATCTACATCTCAAAATCAAATATATACAAGTATAATATCCATCTTCAAGAAGCCAATAACACTCGATGGCTGGAGATGAGGTCTTCATAGCTCGAGAAACAACTTCAATATATTCAAAAATTAGGTAAGAGTGTAATGTGAGTGTATAAATTCACTACCCAGAGGTCTTCGATGACTTTTTGAGAAAATACAAGAGGATATCGATGATCAGGAAGAGAACTTCATTGATTTTGAACAAGGCCTTGATTGGACTTTTTGGGATGGCCGGGCATGAGGTCAAGAGACAAACTGCAGAAAGGATGACTCAGGTTGGGTGAAACTTCCCTTGGAAAATAGCATGAAAGAGGATCAAACTCAGGAAACATGACATTGTAATAAGTTCACGATGTAGGAGGCAATGCAAACTCTCCCTGTGTTTGGAAGAGTAACCAAACGAAGGAGGACACAACTCTATGTAGCGAGAAAAAATTCCTAAGGTCATGTTAGATCCCAAAGCTTGACGAACAAACGAAAGGATGTGCTTTGTCCAAGGGAGACTCATTGTGTTTCCAAAACATAATATATATTTCCCGTCCCCTCTTTTTGGGTTTTTTTATTTTTTTGTCTTTTTCAATTTTTTAAAGAGCTTGAAAAAGAATAAAATAATCCTACATTACAAAGAAGGAATGAGTGTCACAAGAATACTAGTTCCAGGTGCAAGGAACACACTAATTATCAGAGCAAGAAGACATGTGTAGGAAAAGGACACTTGGGGAAAATTCCCCCATGGGTCAAGGTGTCAGGTCGCAGAGGCAAAGTGCTACAAGGCTTGTGTATAAGGCATGCTTCAAAGGTTTAGTTGAGAGCAACATGGATCCGAAATTAGGCCAAATATGCATAGATGAAAATGCGATTAGAAAGACACAATGAAACCCCCTTCAATGTAAATTTTTAATGAGGCCAGAGAAGGTAAGATCGGTAGTTTTTTCATGCTTAAAGAGTCTGAAAAAATGTAAAAGAAGACTCCAAGGGGTACCTTTTTCTGAAATAGTCTAGTCAGTTTGAAAAAGGGGTAAAACAACACCGAAAATACATCTATTCAAATCCATTTTAACGAGTGTGACAAAGACAAGATCACTCGACAATCTTTTCAATTTTAAGGAGTCCGAAAAGATGTTAACTATGGACTCACAACCTTTTTCTGGATTTAGTCTCCTTAGCCCGAAAAGGTATAAAATTTACTGAGGAGAACTCTCCCAGTGAGACGAATCTCCCGAGGTGTACCTTTTTCCTCCATAATCCATAGGCCAAAAAAAGGGGTAAACTCATGCCAATAGATGTTCTTCTGGACCAATTTAACGAGTGTGAAGGAACAAGGTCACTCGACATTCTTTTCAATTTTAGGGAGTCTAAAAAGATATTAACTATGGACTCTATGGGGGTTCCTTTTTTGTAAGTAATCTCCAAGACCTGAAAAAGGTGATAAACCAAAACCAAGGAGAGTGTTCCTTTTTCGTAAATTTAGTCCCGTAGGCCCAAAACAGGGTTAAACTTATACATGAGAATACTTTTCTAGTGAACTGAAGTTCCTAGAGTATACCTTTGTTCGTAAAATTGACCATCCAGACCAAAAAAGGGGTAAACTACCGTCGGGCAAACGTGCCTTCAAGTTTTAGTTTGGCGAGCGTGAAGGGAAGCAAGATCACTCGACAATATTTTCATGTTTAGAGAGTCTAAAAAGGGCTTAAAGAAGACTCCAAGAGGTTACTTTTCTTAGTTAATCCGATAATATCGAAAAGCATAAATGTAGTCTCATCAGATGTTACTTTCAGATTTGTAATCGAGCTTGAAAGACAACAAGGCGTGCTCATTTTGGGAGTCCCGAGGGTGAGGCCAAGAGTGATGGTGCATCAGACGAATGAGGCTCAAAATCATAATCATGATAGAAATAACAAGGACTCCCGAGCCTAAAGTTGTTAGAGACAACATGGACACCAAAATGCAATAAGGATCTATCTAGGGCATCCATGTGAAGGTAGGCTCTACCACCTAATTACGACACTTCTAAATCAATAATGATGGTTTCATGTCACACTTCGATGGGATCAATCTTATGGCAAAGCGGAAAAGACATCGAGATGAAGAAAGTGGAGGTGGAATCCTAACTTATATGCAAAAAGTTGGAAAAAATGACTTTTACCAAAGGAGCTTTAAAAGTGACCCATCACCCAAAAAAATTACCAAACCAAAAGGAAAAGTGCATCATAACATCCAATAAGAAACTCAAGAACCAAATTAAATGATTTCTAAGCCAAAAAAAATGACAAAAGGGTTCAAAAAAGTGGCAAAAGGGCCAAAAAAGTCTATAAATAGAAGTTGGGAACTCATTTTCACCATTGCAATTTAAAAATTAACCAGAAGGTAAAAAAGACCCCTTTGCTAAAGAAGTTGATTCCGGGAGCTTCAGAGGACGAAACAAACTTCCAATTGGACCAAGTAAGTATAAATGCATCCCTCTTGCATTTATATTCTTCCTTTTATGCATTTTTTTTGTTTTTGGGTGGGCGCACCTTCCTAAAAAAGGGAGGCCCTATGTGTATGTGGTATGTCCAAGGACAACCCGCGTATGTCCGTGGGTAGAAAAAAGTCTACCCATGGATATACATGAGTGTGTCTAAAACAACCCACGTACACCCTCAAAAGCATGGAAAGAATAAAAAATGTAAGAGCTAACTCCCACTTTGAACTGTCATGGAACAATATATATGTTGATTGGAGGGAGAGGGAACATGAGGAGATCGATATCTTGGTCGATGAGGATCCTGCTACCATTACCACATTGAACAATGTGGGCTATGGAAGTTATACCGGTGTCTGTTTATGATGGCACAACCCAGGCTATTGAATACCCTGGTGGATTAATGACACCCAAATGCAGAGGTGTTTATGATTAAGGGGTAGTTGTTGACTCCAAATACCGAGGATAATATTTTTTGACTAGCCTCCCAAGGAGAGGGGAACCAGTCAACTTGAGTACATTGCCCCCTGGGCCCTTGAACATCATCGACTGCATCAGGATGCACTGCGAGGCTGACACTGAGAAAGTAGGTTCTCAGGTGCCCATCAACAAGATCACCAACTTGTCACTGAAGGTGATCCTATTTCTCATTGGATAGATCACTGGATCTGCGACCCTACACCAGGCCTCCTGGGCACACATGTATTATGTAATTTAGTGCCTAGATGCACGAATTTTCGACTGGATTACGATCATGCTCACTTGCATGAAGAGACAACTGACAGAGTGTCATGAGTGTAGCAACAAGAAATTCGGGTTCGACACCATACTATGCTCATTCTTCTTCCAGAGGGTGCCCATTCTGAGTCCCAAAGAGACTGTACAGGGGCATGTGGCCTCCTTCATAGCGGTATGTAGATGGGAAGCATTTCTTCCACAACAGGGGGGAGGAAGGACCATAGAGACCTTTGATGACAATTTTTTCGACCGGTGGGCACGAAAAATTCCAATGACAAAGGACTACCCCTACACTGGAATCAACTTCTCCAGAGACCCGAATATGCCTATACCTCTTGGAGAGGAGCGAGGAGAGCTAGGTACGTGTTTTTAAATTTATTTAATTTTTAGTTTCTTTTATATATACAATTTTTAATATGTATCAGAGTATTGACAACTATGTATCTGTTATGTACAGATGTGGGACCAGTGCATCCGATAGACTTCGCAAGGACTAGGCGACGTCCTCAACCAGAGGCAGTACCTGAAAAAGCTGACAGACTAGCAGCAAAAGGGGGACCTCCAGCCAGAGAGGTTGAGAGAGTTTTGAGATGGGTGGAGCGAAACCTCACTGCGCTCACTCGTGATGTTCTCATGGCCAAGATCTAGGATCTCCCGCCATCCATGAAACCTCATGTATTTGGGGTGCCACGGACTTAGGTCCAACTTTTTCGACGTTTGGATAACACCGTCATTCACTATGGCAGGGCCAATAGGCCCCAAGCTTAGATAGGATGGACTCATTACGTGCCGAGGGAACTTTTGTATATTTTTGAGGGCATAATCCACGTGATGTATACCAGATTATTATTTTTGAGGAGTTCATGCCCACCTATGTACTCTGACACTTATATATATATATATATATATATATATATATATATATATATACACATAAATTTACATATTTTATGTCTTATGGATCACATTTCTTTACAAATGTATGTACATGTGTATGCGTGTGCTTCTTTTTATATGTGTGCAACATGTCAATCTAATACTTGATTAGATAGAGTATCTGTTATTTGATTTAATCTCCTAGGAACATGGATATACGTAATGTAATAAAAGAAACGTTCTAAGATACGTACCCTAAGAAAGCGTCGGTGTAAATTAGGATCATAAACGCAGTAAAATCCATTTAATTGGGACAAAACCAACTGAGCATATAAGTATACCTGGAGGTGAGAAATGGCATGCGACACAACGTCAAGAAGCAACTTTATCACTGCATTGTACTCGACGACATTTTTTGTGGCGTCACCTAGACAGATACCTCCAGAAGATAGAAACTAGCCTTGAGGCATGAAAATCACCCAAGCTGCGGACGCAAGCCTCCGAATGTGTCGGCTAGCACCATCCGTGAACCCAAAGAACACCTCTGATTCAGTTGACATCTTCCATAGTGAAAAATATGACATAAATAACAACACGTACATAAAAAAAAAAGACAAAAAACCGTATAAGTACTATACATATGTATAAGAAGTCACCCAGGCGACCAACCTAAGAGTAATACTTCTTGAGGTAGAGCCCATTTCTAGGCTCTACCAAAGCATTTCCCTCAAATTCAACTTGACGATAAGAGCCATTCTTTAAGACCAATTTCACGATGAAAGGTACGAACCACATGGGTTTGAACTTGCCTTCCCTTAGGGGATCCTTATCTTGGTCATAGACCAGGACAATCCGAGGATGAAGGGACCGATCATATTGGCACTTGACTCATTGCTTGTGAGCCTCATTGGCCAAGGTTGCATCACAATGTTTCTCATCCAGCTACTCGAGATATAATAGGCATTCCTCAAGTGGTGAAGTTTCTGGCAGTAACTCTACTGCTAACTTTAAAGACGAGATCTGACACTCAATAGGTAAGACTGCTTCTAGTCTGTAAACGAGTTGAAAAGGTGAGAAATCGGTGGTGGTCTTTACAGATGTTCGGTAGGCCCATAATGCCAAGTAAAACATCAAATGCCAATTTGACTTGGCATAATTGATGGTTCACTACAGACTAGTCTTGAGGGACTTATTCATAGCTTCCACCTGACCATTCACTTGTGGGTAGTAGGGTGATGAATTCTCTTGCCTCAACCCAATATTTGATGTTAAATTGAACATCATTTTGTTCTGGAAGTGACTACCATGGTCAGTGACAATCTCCTTCGGGATGCCGAACCTTGCTACTATCTAGTTAAAAATGAAGAGAGTCATTGTTTCACCATCATTATTAAACATTGGCATAGCTGAAACTGGGTGGCATGTAGTAAAATCAATCCCCCACTTGGTGAAGGGACCAACAACGATGACGAGAAACATGGGAGTAGGATGTGCCCTCATCTTCTAGGAGAAGATCTGACACAGGTGGCACTTCTTGACCAACTCAACACAATCCTTTATTAATGTAGGCCAAAAGTAGCTGGCTTATAGAATATTTTGGGTTGTTTCCAACCCAAAAAAATGACTACCACATGCTCCTGTGTGGTAGTCATTAAGAACGAGTTTTGCTTCCTCGTGTGTAAGGCACCGGTGAAGAATGCAATCTACACCTCGACGATACAAAATGTCATCGAGTATGAGATAATTTCATTCCTGATGGTGAATTCGTCGACACTCATCGCGAGAAGCAGAAGTAGGGAACTTCAAAATATGGAGATAGACTAGAATATCTCCATACTAGGGGTCCAAAGATGCGATAAAAAAAAAATATCCTTTAATAGGTGATTCTTTAGTCGTAACATCACCTGATTCGACTGAAAGTTCTGAAATAAGTTCTGCAAAGACCAATGACTTTTTGGATTTCACGGAAACAAAATCCAAGTCAATTTGCTGGAGGATTACAATCCATATACTGATCTTTCCTCCCATGACATGTCGTGTCAACACATATTGAAGTGGATTCACAACCGCAAAGATGATGGTCTTGCGAAGAAAAATATAATGACAGAATCGTTGGACAACATGGACTGCTGCCAATGCAAGCTTCTCAACATGGAAATAGTTGCATTCCGGCCCAACCAGGCCTTGACTCAGGTAGAAAATCACATGCTGTTCAAGTAGATCGTCTTCTTGAACCAAGACCATGCCAATGGTCGACTCTGTGATGACCAAGTACAATAAGAAATATTTATTATAATTGGGAGGCCGAAGCATAGGGGTATATGTGAGGGCACGTTTCAACGCTTCTAAAGAGCACCGAGGCTTTTTCCCAACAGAAAGGGACTCCATTTTTTCAATAAACGAATGAACCCTTTAGTGATCTCGACATAGTTTGCGATAAAATGCCGTAGAAAGTTTGCTTTCCCCTGTAAGCTCTGAAGCTGGGGGAATGTGCATGGGGGAGGAAACTGAACTATCGCCTCAATATTAAGAGGATCGACCATGATAACTGTTGTCGAAACTATGAAACCTAAAAGATGAAGTCATGCAGAAACAACATTTGTTAGGATTCAAGCAAATCTGATAGTAGTGACATCATTCGAAGATTAGTCGGAGGTGTGTAGGATGATCAGTTCTCTTGTGAGAGTGTGATGATAGATCATCAATATAAGCCTCTACTATATGTCTAAGGTCGTGGAAAGAAAAATACACGGCTCGCTGAAAAGTTGCTCCAACTTTCTTTAGGCCAAAAGGCATGTTACGATAAGAAAATTTGGCCCATGGATAGATAAAAGATGTTTTATGCTGGTCTTCAGGTTTGATCTGAATCTGGCTATATCCTGAAAAAACATCCATGAATGAAAAGATTTCACAACTTGTGCATTCCTTGACAATCTGATCAATGAATGGGGTGGGGAAATTATCCTTTGGAAAGGCCTTGTTCAAGTCATGAAATTCCATGCAAACGCGAATCGTACCCTATTTTTTGTTAACCAGAATGTGATTTGACACCCATTGTGTCCACTGTATGGGGTAGATGAAACTGACTTTAAGAAGTTTCTCTACTTCAGCCTCAATAGTTGCCGCTTTCTGAGGATTCACCAGACAAAGATTCTATCAGACCGGCTTGGTGTCAGGATAATTAGTTGTCTCATGTTCAACAATTCTTAGATTGATGCCTGGAATTTCCTCATAATTCCAATAAAAAACATCACGAAATTCCTTAAATAAGTCTGTATAGATTTGAATTTCCTAGGGGGAGCAGTCTGCTCCAACGAAAAACATTCTCCACAAAGATAGGGGTTTTGGAGATATCTATAGGGATCGTTTCAGCGATACTCACCATATTACCCTCAGCGTAAATTGTGTGAGTAGACAAAGGATTAATAGGACAAGACCTATCTCCAGTCATAATCAACACAAATTCACCTACCTCTATTCTTCTTAAATCTTGGAGAAAATAATATATGTGATGGAGATCATCCCAAGGTCTGTCCGGACCAATAAATGCCTCAAGAATCACCTCATCTAAGGGCAAGGCTAGGTCTAAATAATCTATAGTGGTGAGGGAACCTTGAGCCCAAATAGGCTCGAGAACTGGATCTAACTTCTATGTGGGAGTTGGATCGAGGTTGACTGAAGCTTGCTGGACAATACTGTACACAAATTATGCCGTGGACAAGGGCATGGACATACCATAATTCCCTGTCCCTTCTATTGAGGCTGATGGGGAAGGAAGAGTCCACAGATCATGAAAGTAAGTCGTTTGAAATGATGACACTTGAAAAATATCAACCCTAGGCTGGTTGGGGGAAACCGATATGAACTTGAAATCGCCCGAAGGAGGAGGGTAATAGAAAGTACCGATCAATGGTGGGCACAAACCAACCTCTATGTTGACGATGCCAGGCTGAGGGTTATCAATCATCGGTACCGTGGATGCCCCTAATGAAGGACCAGGATGGGATAAGGACAACTGGTGAATAGTTACGATTCGACCCTCATGTGGAAACAACAAGACTCAAACAATGTGGCAACCACCGCATGCATTGCATAGGTCCAACTCCTTCTTAACAAAATGTTGTAGTTGAGAGGCACATCGACCACTTCAACTTCGATGCACACAGTCTTGCCTCCTAACTACACGAAGAAAGAAGGGGTGATTCCATGTGGTATGAAAGAATGATCATCGAAAGCAGTAATCAGAGTAGGCGACGGAGACAAAATGGGTTGGCCAATGGACTTCCAACACATCAACAACATCACACAGGTCGAAGCACCCTCATCAACCACCGTACAAAAGATATTCTGAGTAAAATATTTCATGGTGTAAGACATTACTATCTGAAATGCAATGTGTTAAGGGAGACGAGGTTTCAAGTCGGTCGTATAGAGAACGATTTTTCCTAGATTACAAGTCTCTGTAGATCCCAAAGAGGATAACATATCCTTTCTCTATGAAAGGTAGCTCTGGAGGACCTCCAAAGCAGACATCACACAAGGGGTTTGTGAAAAATCCTCCACCATAGAGTAGTTCTAGGTGGCTCCTGCGTTCGGGTTATGAGAAGCTTTCTTGAATGCCCCTTTCGGTATGTGTGTCATTGTTTCTCCCATTGTATTCTCAATCTGGATAGGAACAAGTGGGTTTATGGATTATTTACCCTTTTTGGTAGATTATGACTTTCCGAAATCATGCACCCTGGTAGCTATACAAGTGTCACCTTTCATCATGTAAACGTTCGTGGCTGAGGGATTACTAGAAGACGTGGGGAGTCCCTGACTGCCCCCATTTGAACACGAAGAGGCTTGAGTCATATTGGTGTAGACCTCCTACCCTCAGGCCGAGATCCATGTAGGATCTTCTCTAAACCACGACAAGGGTCAACTAAACTCCTTATTTAAGCCCGAAAAGGATTTTGGGTCTCGCGATTTGGGCACTTCAAATACAATGCCACAACGCTTGGCAATAGCTGAAACTTGAAATTGCAAATGGGCTTAATGTGTAAGCCCCCTCTTCAACCCCTTTTCCAATAGGACCACAACCAAGCCTTACACAATAACCTTTCGCGACTCATGACTTTGCGAGTTGGAGCGCCAACTTCTCATACTCTCCCCTTGTGAATCCCCAAAATGCGATATGTCAACGAAGGTTGACTCCACCCCAAGTGATGGGTGCACGTCACCTGTCACCTCTGTCTACTCCGCTTACAGGGTGGGTCCCTGCCACATGTTCGCACAAGTCTTCGGTTGTCACAACTTGAGAGAACAATGAACAACCATTCCTCTCCCTCTACAAATCGCTGACTCCGAAATTGTGCCTTCGACGAGATCGACGGTTATGTGCCTCCCTCGATCCAATGGCCCTCATTGTATTGGGATTTTGTCAATCATAAATCTGCAACACTCAACCCAAACCATTGGTCACTCCATTCCCCAAATTTTGATACACGAATTCACATACGATATCAACGGTCTTCGTTGATCAAGATCTAATGGTCACCACTCCTCCTGAACTTATGGGTGTTGCAAGACACTCAGTCTTAATCCCTCTGTTGTTTTATTAGATCCAATGGTCCACGAAACTTCGACACTTATCCTTGAAGCAATTCCACTGTCTATTTTCAACTTCTCAAGGACTTCTGGCCAAATGACTTGGCCTCCTCCCTCCTGAACTTGACTTCTATGAGACGATTTCGACCTTCGCCTCCCTTTGAACACTTTAGAGGTTATATCCCTTTTGAGCTTTTGCTTGTGAACTAAAGGCGTCCAAAAGGGTCTTTGCGTGCACTCCTTGTGGAAAATTTTCAAATAACCTCTGGTTATTTGGGTCTTCAACTCTGTGCGCCTCTTGCAATAGCAGTCTCTCAATCTCCCTCTCGAGTTGGTAAAATCCCAGACCTTGCTCAACCTGCGCACACCTTGCATGACTCTAAGCTAAACTTGCACTTTGGCCTATAAAAACACAATTTGAATCTCCTCTGAGGGTTCTGAGATGAAACTCATAGCCTGGTCAACGCACTCCTTGCGGATCCTCCACTGCACTCTTTATAGGAGTTCTCAGAAAGAGAAACAACTGAAACCCATTCTCCCCTTTTCCAGAATTCAAACATTCAACATAGAATTTTAGAGCATACACACATAGGTTTCATTGAAATAAAATGCACATAGAGAATATAAACTAGCCTGCAACATACAATTCAACAGGTGGTTCCAACAACCATAATAAACACATAGATTGGAATCAAGATTTCTTCTATTAACTCCAGTGCTCCTATAAATGGTAAATAACAACAGCTAGAGTGCATAAAATTCTCTGTTCTCCTCTGCAACTCTATAGCTTACCAAATTCTAAATAATCATGAGTTTCTTTTAAGATACAAGGCGGGAGTGTCTATCATTCGTTTTCCCTCCTATGCTCCTAAAATGTCTAATCTATTAAATTAAATCTACCTACTTGTATAAACACACATAAATGCCTATTACATCTGGCAGATAGGAACATATGCTTCAAAATCAGTTTGGATCTTCAGATATAAATGCAACTTCACTTTCCTCCTGTCGATTACATTAATGTTTCAGATTTTGAAATTCACAATGTTTTCACAAAAATGTATTTAATTTCATCTATGCGTCTAGCTGTTTGCTTAGTTTTAGGCATGCACTTGGGCTTTATACAATTCTCTTGCATCACATATTTTTCCCATGTGGAAATGGGTTTGTTAGCACAACAGACTACTGCTATGCCAATAACTTATGGGCCTTCACAAGTCGAGGGCACAGGTGAGTCAGGTGGTCCTCTGTGCAAAGGTTACACAGATACCTTGACTTTCTCTTCTTTGTGTTTTCCCCGCTAGCATTGTTGTTAGGTTTCTTATCCCCTTTACCCTTCTTGTTTCATTTTTTTTTCTTTCCTTCAGGATGTTGTTTGGTTTCGGGTTCGTCAACTACACACTGTGTACATCTGACATTTGGGTAGGGGGAACAACCGAACCAGAGGTCTGGTTGGCTGCTATCTGTTGTATCGACAATTGTTACAATTGATTTGACAACCGATAAATGGAATTTTCTTATGCTGAACCAACTATACCATCGACATGTGGTCCATACTTTTGTCTGGACTTGTCAAGGATGGACTGTGGCGCATCTGGAAAAATATCATAGAGTAATCCAGACTGAGAGTATATCAGTTCGAGCTGTTGCACTCTCATTATCACCTCCTCCTCTAAAAACACTCCTAAAGTTGCAACGTCCTTGGATAAGACTGGCACCAAATACTTCAGGAACCAATCCAACAAGAAATTCAGTGGGACATGTACCTTAATCAAAATCTTCCGGTGCTGCCATTCTCGGATGTGATATGATATATGATCGGACTTGGTCTACTCAAAGTTGGCCAACAATTCATTGTCGACATCATATCTTATGGGTAGTTGGAAATGGTTTAGGAAAACTATCACCAAATCGCTAAAGTAAGAATATCTTGAGCGGTCAAGCTCGATGTACCATTTCACGACACCCCTGATAAGAGTGTGTTGAAATAGGTGCAACTGTATGGAGTCATCTCACAACGAGTTTGACGAGAACCATAGATGGAAATTTGTCACGTGATCACCCAAATCTTCTCCAGGATTGCCTTTGAATTTTGGAATATCTGAGGGAAACTTAATTGGCATGGGGGGCCAACATGGATCATGAAAAATTAGGTCATTAAGAAACCTTGACAAGTCTGGCAGATGTAATGTTTCCAGAAACAATAGTTTGGGTTGGGTACTATTTATAGGAAAAAAGGGGCCTGGAGTTTGATTTGCACCAAGTTGTCAGGAAAAGTTGGGCTGCTGACTAGGGTTCTGGTAGACACCATGGCCTTGACCAGCGTATGAAAACTGCGTTTGCTAGGATATCATCGGCTGATTCCTGT
This sequence comes from Picea glauca, assembly GCA_000966675.3. Classification (NCBI taxonomy): domain Eukaryota; kingdom Viridiplantae; phylum Streptophyta; class Pinopsida; order Pinales; family Pinaceae; genus Picea; species Picea glauca. The sequence continues at coordinate 473,150 of JZKD02S1726502.1, forward strand.
AATTGGACGATGAGGGTTGGGAGGGGATCGCTCCCTACATTGTGTTCCAAAGATTCTGTAAGGGGTTTCCCCCAGTCGATCCGATAGGCATAGGTACTGAGCCTTGCCTAAGGTTCCATTGACCATGGAAGGGGTTTCCCCCGACCAACATCCCTTGCAAGGGAATTGATCCCTGCCAAGGATTCCAAAGTCCTTGTGAGGAGAAAACTCTTGTACTTCCCCCCTGTGTAGGAATAGTACCCTACATAGGATTCTGTTGTCCAAAACCAGGGTTTCCCCCGGTCGAGACGACAACTGATGAAAAAGTGTTATTACCAAATGCGTCGAACAAAGAGAATGACATGGATCTCACCACCATGGTGTAATAATAAGGTCCTAGACTTCCTTATCCAAACAAGTTGTAGTTAGCACTCGACCCAATGGGTTGCTAGAAAGCACCATTGAGTGAGGGGGGCATAGAAGGTATATGACCCCCACTGTAAGGGATAACGTTAAAGGGGACTAAAGTTCCCCCAACAGACCCTTGCATGAGAGATTTCAAGCTCCCTACCCTTAGACCTAGGGTCTATAGGGTAGAGTAGGTAAGAACGAAGTTCGAATCAAAGTTGGGCATCCCATATGAAAATGGAGGGCCCGTCACACTCTATGTGAACGGAGCAGTGGTCGCCATCGATGAAGGAATCATACCACTACCTAAAGTAGAGGGGGTCGATACCACTGTGGTTGGGACTATCAAAGGTGGGTTAGGAGGCAACATGCCTCCCATGATGGTAACCAAAATGGGAGTATGAGGACTCCCTAATGAATTTGCAACATTTTCTTCCATAGCTGCTTGTAAGACTATCTGACGCTCGTAAGGTGTTACCCTCGAAGGGACAACTTGTACCAATATTGGTGCTAACAAGTCAGTGATCGGAGGGTTGGTTGGCCCAAGAGCTTCCGCTCCAAGGTCAGAAAAACTAGGTTCCTTTAGATTCGAGTAATCTCCTCTCAGAGAAGGCTTGGGCACAGTTTCTTGTGGCCCGGTCGCTTCGTACGATCCTTTTTGGTCAATTCTTCGCCATAACGGTGGTGATGGTGGTTCTAATGCAACTGACAGCAGGCCCCGAAGTCTTCATGACCGACAGAGCTCTTGATATTTCACTTTGTGAAAATATCAATGACACAATAAGGATTTAACTAACATTTAAAACCAAGCACGGACTAGAAAATTTCCTACAAGATAAACCAAGCAAACCAATATCTAGTTGGAAGAATAGTTACACCAACCAACACCAGAGAAACTTACCGGTGCAAGTGAAACTCAAACACAGAAGAACCCTTCGGGTATACTCTGCAAAGTGTGACCCGACGTTTTCCTTAGGTACTAAGGTATACCCCCGTAGTCACCTGTGTAAGTCTCTAGAATAAAGGAAACTAAGTTGCCAACTCGCAAACAGTCACCAGGAAGGTACAATCGACAGTTGGGTGGACCACAATGAGTAGGATAACAAGTTTGAAACCTACTGAGGGTATCGAAAGAAAGTGGTCCAAAATAAAACTGAGGATCTCAAATGTATTCGAGGTCCACAAAGCTTCATAGGAAAATGTGAACGATAGTATCCCATGATAGATCCTCAATATGCGTTCCCCACTATGTTTAGTCCGACTTTGAAGGGGTTATCTCCACTGTCTTTCCTCACTTGACCTCGTGTTTAGCCCCTGTGTTAGAGGGGGGTCTCAGATAACTTTCACGTCACTGGATTTTTACACTCCCTAGATCTGAATCCAATGTTTGTTTGAAAACCTTGAAGAGTTTCCTCTCCAATCCTAATTTAAGGCTCTAACCCTAAACTAGTTGATTGACCCTACAAACATAAAAGTCTAATTAATTTTAAATTTAGTGTTCATTTTAAATGGATCATTTTAACTCAAAGGATATGGAAGTGAAACTAGTGATGTTTAATGAGAGATGAAAAGAGGAGAAATAAATGAAACTCTGAAAGCAAAATTACTTCTAGTGAAAAACAAAAATTTACAACTAGCTCTTTCTAACAAACTTTTTCATAACTAACTTTTCCAAGATATTTAAAAAGAAGACCTAAAATGAAATTTCGCTCGACTACGAGCTACTTAAGTTCTAATAAATAAGTAAAGAACTTAAAAAATGAACTCTTTTTCCTATCAAGTAAAATAACTAACTCCAACTACTCTACCAAACTAAGAAATAATTTTTTTTTTTTGAAAATGCTTCAAATAGGAAAAACTTGAAATAAATATTTTTTCTCTTTTCTTTAAAGTGAATGAAAGGGGAAAAATAAATACAAGACAAGATCGAAATTGACCTTTGGCCCACTGCGGATCACAGGGAGTCACTAAAGACACCAAATAGGCTGATCAAAACTCAAAGACTCACCTAAAACCCTTTCAGAAGTAAACACAAAAAATCTTCAAAAAGACAAGCAAACTGACATCTAACCCAAGCTATGACTGTAAAAATATAAACACTGAAATATGTTAAGAAACCATGAGAAGTAAAACCTCAATCAGGAAAGAGGTTGGCTGCCTCTTTTTCAAAAACAATTTCTTGAACCAGGTACGCCATTGTTGTTTCAATAGCCTAAGTATGTACATAGGTTGTTTACTCGACAGGGCGCGTATGTACGTGGGATGACCCACTATAGGTCACATAAACCTCTGTAATTCCTCAAAAAAGAAATAAAATACACAGACTGATAGGGTAGGGAGAACTGGTATGGCACCAACAGGTGACCATAATCCCTTAAAAGACTCAACAAATGCAATAGAAACTCGAAAGGTACAAAACCCAATCAAACACCCCAAAAAATCCCCTCAAACCCTAGAGGCTTCCCTAGTATGGTCACCAGTTCCGCTAGCGGGAAAACCCCCCTATGGCTACACCAAGTTTACAATGTAGGCAGATCAATAACCATTTAAAAGTCTCCTATTCTCTAACTACCCAAAACATGCCCAAAACTCATACAAGAAAAGCAAAATGAGAAGGATCTGGTAACTGTACCTCTACTCCACATCTGGTGATGATCCTCTTGCGCTTGAAAACTTCATTGACTGCACGCCTCCTCCCAAGGATGGACTGCATTCAAAGAAAGAAAAACATAAAGCTACAAGCATGCAATTCATATACAAATTAGGGTTAGACGTTAGAATATTAAAACATAAACCATTAGAAACATTCAACACGCCATGATTTGGGACAAGAAAAATACTTCTTGTATTGATAATACAATGATCACTTACAACCAAAGCCGACTACTACTCCATGAACCTCTTCCTTTCTCCTCTTCACCAAGCTCCAAGTGCAACTCCATATGGATTCTCCTCACAACCTTCTTCTTGGGAAGTAAAATGGGTTTTTGATGGAGGAAGAAAGGAAAATTGGGGAATTCTAAGACAATTCTCACAAAAGGGTTGCAATTACTTGGGGCAAGGAGGGGATGTGAAATGGGTAGAGTTTCACTGTTATTATGTCTAGATGTGGAATGAGACTCCAAAACCTCCTTTTATATGACAAAGGGATGGTTATTCAGTTGGGTGATGGGATATAGGAGGTGGATTAGTTGGGAAACTACCCAATAGCCTGTAATCTCAACGAATTCCTTGCAAATTTTTATTTTTTGCAACTTTTACAAGTATACATGGGTTGTAGTGGTGCAAGATGCGTACATATGCAGGATGTAGTGGTGCAACAAGTGTATGTACGTGGTAAGTATTGTTGCAGGGTGCGTACATCTTCAAAAAATGGGTACGTTTTAAGAAGAGAAACTCAGTGATGGCTTAGAAAAATATGCAAGTAAGAGGGCCAAATGTCAGGTATGCATGTGTAGAGAAATTTAGGGTTATAAAAAACACCCCTTCATGCTTATGTCCACTAATAATTGAGTATGATGAACCTATACACCTATGTTATTGTCAAATTTTAGGGCTTGATCGATTGGCTATAGGCCTCTTTTAAATCTGATTGTACTTCTAACTTAGATTCATGATGCATAACCAAAAATGAACAATGTAAACCATAGAGAATAACCAACATACATATTAACACCACAAGTACCTTGGGGAAATCTTATACAGGGAGAAAAACCCCAGTAAACAAATCTTCCTTTATTGTAAAGATAATGATTCACCACTTACAACATTTCCACCATGAAACTATTCTCTTAAAGAGCTTGCCAATGACTCAAACTGGACTGACTTCTTGCTGATTAAAACTCTGTTGTAGGCACCTTTGATAGACTGTCACAACATCCTCTTTATGACTGATATTCATTGTTTTTACAGGTCTGATATATGCACCTTATCTAGCTATTACATAATGTTGTTATAACTTCTATTACACCTGTTATATGGACGATGCACGTAGTTGTTACAACTATTGTTACACCTGGTATATGGTTGATGCACGCTACTGTTACAACTATTGTTACACCTGTTTATTCGCCTATGTCTTTGACAGATATTTATGCTCAAATCTGATACTGATATAAGTGTTGTCCTGGATTGATATGCACCTCTATTGTGGACTGATATGCACCCAGTAAGTGTACTGATATACGCCCTAGTTCTAGACTGATATTCACCTCCCTCCTCTCACTCATACGAAGCCTATATATAATTATTTAGAATGAGGTCTGACTGCTTACTTAAAGGAGGAGAAGAGTGACTTAAAATAGCCCAAGGCGTTGCATGTATCCACAACTGAACTTAACTCTTTAATACCGAATTAGAAATGAAGCAATGACTTAGTTAGAGCTGAACTAAATTGAACTGAACTAAATTTGGAACTTTGACTTGAACAAAGTTAGCATGTTGACTTGGAACTCCAACTCCCCTAGGTGACTTGGCATTGCATGCCATGCAAACTCATCCTATAACTGGACATGTATGCATGACACTTGTTATGCATGCATGCCACTTGTTTATGCTTGCATGCCACTTGAAATGCATGCCAATTGACCCTCATATGATGCATATATATGATTTACCCTCATATGATGCATATATATGTGGATGCCCTATTAAAGAGATATTTAATGATATGTATGCACCTGTGTTGGACACCTTGCCATTGATTGGTTTCATATTATTATTGAAGATGTATATATGTGGTATATAACTTGCTATGATCATGATTACTGATATGATTTCATACATTTTTATTATTATTTCTATGATTGGATACCTTGCTATGATTATTGGTGTGATTATAAATCTTGTTATGATTAAGTGTTATGATTGGATATGACCAATGTTCCTCCTCCTAGTTTCCAAGGACTTCAATTATCCTCCTCCAAGCCTCCAAGGAGACCAATGGACCTCCTAAGCCATGTACTCCACTGGATCCTTTTCCTCTACATGAACGTTGTCATGATACATGCATCCCAATGTGTGAGGAACATTTTTACATTAAGTAATTACCAAATAACTATCTAATGGGCCTTATTCAAAGAAGACAACCTCACACATTAATGTAACAACTACTAAGTACCCAAAGTAGAGAGGTTATGGTAGGGCCCTAACATAATAATTCGTAAAGAGACATTAATCACCTTTCCTTAATTTATATTTTATGGAAAGGAATCCATTTTTCATTTGAATATATTTCTACCTTCCTTGTTGTCATATCAATTGGAATATGGGTAGAGCTGCTCTACTATCCAAAATAGAAATGATATCCTACCAAATATAGAATATATCTAAGTAGAATATTGCAGTCCACACACTACCAATAAATTGTTAAATGTTGGTTCTATAAATACACATCTAGTGTTAAGAGTTTCCAAGTAAGAAATCTCATTATCATGTTCTATAAACTAAATGATCCTAATGAAATAATTCAATTTTTCCATATCTTTATACTGATCCATTCCAAGTGTATGATAGCATTTCTATTGGCACATACTAATGGAAAAACATGGAGGGGAATTTGGAACTCCTCCTACTCAATGACCAAATTCTACAACAATACTTTAGTTAGATGACACTAAGGCATCTAGATTGTATTTAGTAGGTTTTTTGTTTCCTTCAATTTTAAATATTTTAATTCATATTTTCTCTTTCATTTTGTTCTTTAGAATTCCATTTTTAATTTTTTGAAATTATATATTTTCTTACATTTCTTTATATTTACACTTATTTTCTTTATTTTGTAATTTGTAATTTTTCTTTAGACTTCCAATTATTTTTCTTTATTTTTTAGAATTTTTGGTTGATATTGCACTGATGGAAGTTTCCATTTGTTGATTTTTTCTTTTAAATGAGGTCCACGAATATAATGTACACCTATCCAATCCTTGTAAAATTCCTATGTTCTACACCATAATGATTAAAAAAATAGGAGGGGGAAAAGATATGAATTACAAGGATTTCCAAGATTATTAGAGTAGTGGTGGACTTGGAACATTCCAAGTGACTAAATCCTTGATGACTTTGAAAATCAAGATGCTAGTTAATGAGTTAGTTGGCTAAAGGGTACCATCCACTCATGATAAAATCAATGAACCATAATGAAAGGTGACAAGTAAAAAATTTAGGGCTAAATAACTTAAGGGGATATTATTATCCCTCAAGCATGGTCAATCGATAAACTTATCACTAAAAAAAAACATCATACCCACCTACTTATAAAGGGTCATTTCGCCCCCCATCAAGTGTATGATAAATAAATATTTATTGGTAAATGATTAGGAATGAAAATTCAACTAATCACTGAGACATGCAAATATATCCACCCAAACTATGGATGCTCATTAGCAATGGAGTAATTCCTATGGTGTTGGGGTGATTCCGTCAGGGCTATGGGTGCTTATAGGTAGTGGAGCAACACGACATGGATATGAAAATACCTATGTTTATAGTAAATAATCTTGGATTACATTACAAAAATATAAACCTAAGTTGCAATTGCAGGAAGGAAATTTATTCTACTGTTGTAAGAGAAAATTGTTATCTAGGAAATAATTCTTGCAGAATTTAAATCACTCACAATATAAACCAAAAACTGCTTCAATGATCTATTCAACTAAACATTATCAATTCTTCCAGTGAGATGTATAAGGTGTATCAAAAATCAATAAAATCACTACATGAGATTAAAACACACACTTCTCATGGGAATTCACACATCAACCAAATCAATTCATCAATTAATTCAACACACATAAGAAAGCATCCGTATTAGAAAACCTGTTTAACTATTTCAGCAAATGAAAATTCTTGAAAAATGGAAATACTAAGTTAATAGAACAAGTTGATCTCTATTGGAAGTGGGACCTTGCCTCCTTCACAATCGACTAGAAGTAACTCAAATCTCACACAGCAATTGCTCAATAATTTCTAGAAGCTACCAAATTTATCATTAACCGTGAAATTAACTATTACAAAACACTGTTCTCTTTCTCATACAATTATTATGCTAATCCGAGTTCTTAACCCCCCCCCAAAATGTTTTAATTCCCCCTTACAAAGATTCTATCTTCTCTTAATAGGAAACAAGATCTCTTTATGAGGAACAATATTGAGAATCAAATATTCTCAAGTTGTTCACGATATTTTAGAAAGGGAGATTGTTACATCAAAATAATTACATTCCAGAAATAATTCAAACTTGCAATCATTCATGAGATTTTTCATTATGTGGTCTTCTATTCTTGATTGATTGAGTTGGATGATTCGTCGTGCCTATTTTAGTTCTCCCACTGAGCTGGTGAATGGAATAGGACCCGATCTGAAGTGGTGGATCAATGGTCGACCATGTATCAACACATGACACTCTAAGTCCCCTATTTCAAAAGTTTTTGAAACTGCGTGCAACTCTTATTAATTTAATGAATAAATCTCCAAATAAAGCAAAGTTACTCTACTTTTCATATATGATATGTATGAATATGAAAAAATGAATAATATGCTTTACATGCTTCCTAAGGGAATCATCTGGTATCAATTCCAGTAGTATGAATGGATTAATATAGGAAAAAGGGATGAAAAGGAATAATAAAGTAGTGGCAAAAAGGGTCATTTGCATCACCCAACATCTCCCCCCAATTGCTCTATTGCATGTCCTCATGCAATCTTGGCTAATATTAGTTAGAGTATGAAAACAATTTCCTCCTATGAAGATTGGAGATGTTATATGATGATGTTGTTTTGGTTCCTACAAGTTTGAAGCCATTAGTCCATATAACTTTTGCCCAATATTGTTTCTCAACCTTCTTTGACAACTTATACATTCAATGATACTTGTTCACAGGAAGCTAGATACGTGGAAATGAAACTTCCTCCCTAGCCACTTTGATCTACAAGTTTGAATGTAGTTTATATATCTTGGAACTTGAGATAAAGATTATATAAAATTATCATGATTGTATGGTTACTTTGTCTTTAAGGAATCAATGGCCATTTCCCATCTCAATATATTTCCTTCTACTGCTAAAGATTGTTGATCAACAATAGTTCTTTGACATCTTTCTATTATCTTTTTGTGAAGGGCCTCTACACTATTCAACCTTTCTGGAGATGATTTTTTTTTTATGAGTTGTAATAGAAGAGATAGAGCTTTGAATTTCAATTCTAATCCATAGTGTAGATGCTCTTTCATTAGTGTGGATCGCTTGAAAAACATTCAACCATGTGACATGATTGTTGACAAAAGAGGTGAATGCTCGACGTTGAATGTCCCCTACAAAAGTTGTCATATTGAATCTTCTGTCTAGTTGACATGCATGCTCATGTAAATAAAGTTCAGAAAGTAAATGTTGATCTGTTATACCACTTTGAAAGAAAGTTTCTAAAAATTCAGGGACAAAGTGATTTTGTGCGGTGGATCTTCCATAATGGATTTCATCTTGAAGAGAGTCAATTGTTCATATAAGAAAACATAGTAAGAGGGAGAATGATTTCTGCAAATTAAAACTTGTTGCATTATTGTATACATAACATTTTTCTCCTATCTCAACATTTTGATATGACTTCTGAGCTCTTTTAATTCTTTTAACTCAGTTTCTGCTTTCTGCCATCTATGTTTTTGATATGCTAATTCTTTGTCCCATTTTTCTCTTAATTCCCTAATGGATTTTTTATGTTGAGGCAAGGGAATTGTACCTTGTTTAAATAATGATACTTGGTATTTCCACTTATTCACTTCAACTAAATGAAAAATAACATTTTCAATGTGAGGTTGAGGTTTTTCTTTCATACCGTTATCCATGACTTCTAATAGGTCTTCAGTCTGCACAACCTGATCAACAAATTCCAAGAGATCCTCTGTTTGTATGGCTTCATCAACAATACTAGCTGGGGTTTCAGTCTATATTGCTTTATCCATAGATGGAGGTTCTTGTGTTTCTCCATCAAACAATTGAGTGTTTTCCATAATTGGAACCACTGGTTCATGTGTGATAGTGGTGTCCTTTGGCTTCCAATTTTTAACAGACTCTATCTCTTTAGTTGTTTTAGAAGGAATCTCAACAATTTGTTCTTTTCCATTGACATGTACTTGTTCCTCTTGCAAAATCACTTTATATCCAACCCCTTTGAAGATGTTAGCACATTCAAGACACATATATTCATGGGGTCATTCTTCAGTTTCATCTCCCATATTTTCAAATGTTGATGCAACATTTTCCAATGTACCCAAGGTACAATATCCTTCCTTTGATTTCCTCATTTCTTCCAAATCTGCCTGTAATTTTGAGACCTCTTGTTTCAACAATTCATTCTCATAAATCAATTCTTCAACTTGATTCTCCTTTTCATTGGCCTTCTTACTGGATGCTTTGGATGTCTTATTTTTTATTTTCCATCTAACATCAGGTCCTTGTGTATCAACAACATTAATATTTGGGCGATCAACTGGCTCTTGTGGAGCAGTTGCAACTTTTATTTGTTGTTGTTCACCTATTGGTTCTTGTGTAACAACAAGTGAACAAGGATGAAGAATATGAATTACAAGCTCAACTTTCTACATTTTTGTTGCTTCTGCTGCGACAAAGGCTCTAGTTCTCTGTTTTGGAAGACTAGAAATAAACTTTGATGAAGATCTTTTCTTGCCTTTTTCTGATGGAGGAATTTCTTCCTCAATTATGCATGGCTGAAACTCTATGGGAGGACTTTGTTCACTTATTTAAATGAATTATATTTTATCACTGAGAACATGATGTGAAGAATCATCACATAGAGCAGCTGATTCTTCTTGCATGTCCTCTTGTTTTATATTAAGTTTTCAGGTTCTTCCATTGGAACATTTTCTGGTAGAATTTTAGTGTTTCCAGAGGGTGTTCTTATACTCACTTCTTTCTCAGTATCGCCCCCTTAATTCTCTGATTGGACCACTATGGGTGATCCTTGAGGACTCTGTTCAAATATTTATGTAGGCTCTTCCTGATCAACATAATTAGGGTCAAAAACCTCCTGGTCATTATGATCTAAATGCATCACGGTTTCTGACATAGTTGTAGGGCTATTGATTTTTTCAGTTTCACCACTCTTCTTCCCTTCTTCATCCAAATTGTTTTCATTTCTCTCATCACTACCAGTTTCAATTTCAGCTTCTTCCTCTGCATTATTGGCTATAAGTCTTGGAGGGGCTCTATTTTTCATATTTAGTGACCTATCTATTAGCAATTTTATAAATCCATGATTTGTGATGCATGTTACTGGCACTCTTTCCCATCTAGCATAATGAGCCATGTTTTGTAGAGTTTTTAACAGATAGTAAGGTATGTTTACTAATATACCATGGTGAATATGGAATAACAAAATGAAGACATGATTGTAGACAACTTTGTACCTACCTTCACAGTTGATGTGCTTTTTCAAGAATATAGCAACTTGCTTCCATGGATGTGGTAAATATTCAAGTGTTGTCCCTCATCCTCTGGGTTGAACTTCTTCGCCCTCTTCCAAAAACCATGTATTTGCTGTGGGAAGTGGCATTTTTCGGCAAAACCATTGTGTACTGGTTCTGGGTAAAGCAATAACTTCTTCTATGGTTTCCTTTGTTACTTCAACTCTTATTCCTCCTACCCTTGAATGGTCTATTTATAAATTTTGAGCAAATTACGGTGACACAACACTATCAAACCCTCTCAACCATTCAAAATAATTAATCCATCTTGCCTCCTCGAACTTTTTGTATGCTGTCGGAAACTGGAGTAGAGAAGATAAACATGCAGGCTCATGTCACACAATTGGTCCACCCATGTTTGACAACTTCAGTTTATCAGTTACAATGCTTGGAATTTCAACTCGTCTCCATTTTTCAGACTCGGAGTCGCATAATTTCAAAGTTATGCATGCGTAGCAGGGAAATTAGTTATGGCAAGGAAAGGTGGTTAAGGATTTGGCGATGATGATTGGATTAAATGGTGGTATAGTCGACGGGGTATAAAGGATGATGAAGTGGCATAGTTAGGAAATGAGTATAATTGGTAGATTAAAATAACGTGGAATGCCACAGAAGAATAATCATTACTCATTTGTAATATCCCATATTATTGGACATGCAAAGAATAGTAACGTATCTTTGGACACTTACTAATGGAGGTTGATGACGTTGCTTTGGCAATGTTGAAATTGGTGACACTTTTTAATAAATCCACAACTAATTAATGAGAAATGGTAGTGTCTTAGCATTTGTCTAAAAATTTGGCAAAGAAAATAGGAATTTGTCAGAAACAACAAGAAAAATGATAGTGTTTCAGAAAATGACGAAAAAGTGGCAATGTTTCAGTGAAATGGCAGAAAAATAATGATGTTTCAGTGAAATGGCGGAAAAATGGCGGTGTTTCAACGAAATGGCGGAAAAAAATCGCGCATAAATTTCTCCATCAGCTATGCTACTCCGATTATTCTTCCGCTTCCTGTAATGTCTGAAACAACAATTCTACCAACACAAATATTTGTCGAGCTTATTAATAAAACTAGAAAGAAAATAAATTAACTAAGTTTTTGTTGGAGAAACTTCTATTTTCAACACACTAGTTCAGTGGGAGTTATCTGCTAGTTCTATTTTAGACTTTCTATTTTTACCATCACTATTATGCATGCATGCATTCCTAAGGAAAGCTAACTGCTTGATTGCTTTTCTTAATTATAGAATGTTCTACCCTATATATGAGTGTATTCCACTAATTCGTTGTATCATATTGATCATGATCTATGTATCAATCATCAGCTCATTGGAGTAGTGTGAATATATTTTCTCATTCTTCCATATTGTATCTCTCTTCCTTTTCTTGATAAGATTTGTTTGTGCATGCGTTAGCTAGATCTCCTGTGCAGGTTTCCATCAAACACTGACATGGTATTAGAGCTATGCTGCTTGGAGAAAGCCAGACAAGCCAAAGAATAAGGAAAAGTAGGGTTTCGACAAGCTAAATTTGTGGTCATACCTCTCAACAGTTATTCCTCACAAAATATTACGTTTTAGAGAAAATGACTTGCAAAGAAAGTAAATCGGCCCATTTTGGAAGTGGGTTTTCAACTGTTTGGCGAGATTCCTCACCGTTTTCTCAAAAAGTAAGCTGCAAGATAGCCTCCTGAAACTGATATGAATCTGTGGCCGTACCTTTCTACATTAATTGCTCCCAAAATGTTACGTTTTGGAGGAAACAACCCATGTGAAAGTAAAACGACCCATTTTGGAAGTGGGTTTTCAACCGTTTGGCGAGATTCCTCACTATTTTCTTAGAAATTAAGTCGCAAGATCATCTCTTGAAATTGATACGAATTTTCACTTAAAGTGCCATTTCTGCCGTGATTTCTTAATTTTTCACTTGTAGATTGAGAGTAAATTTTTAGGGCTTCTTAGAAACAGTGGGAGAGATGGATATGACAAATATTATACAATCAAACTTGGTGGTAATCCTCACACCATACAATTATTTTGATTGGAAGCCCAAGGAGACATTCCAACTCAAAAGAAAAAGACTATATAATTTGACGATGGCGACATAAACATAACCTAGATGAGATGGGCGAACCGTAAGGATGAGGCTACAAGACTACTTCTTTAGTTAATATCCACTGATTTGTGGTTTCATGTTGCTACATGCAAGACTCCAAACGATATCTGGTCCACCTTGGAAGGACTCTTTGGAAAGAAGGATGAGATGCGAGGTCATATACTTGAGGTAGAGTTGAATAACTTAGACCCTAAAAGTTTTGATAATATACAATATTTTTTTACTAAATTTAAATCTTTTCTATTAAGCTTGGGTGAATGTGGTATTGATAAGTCTACACAAGAGAAAAAACTTATTCTAACAATCTTGGCCAAGCTAGGACCAGAATAGGCTGTATATGTCTCTAATTTCCATTATGGAAGATGTCTTTTTGGAGCAAATTGGAAAATGCCTACGTTGGCTCAGTTCATTGAGTCTCTTACACAAGAGAAAACAAAATGGATACATATGGGCTTCATGAAAGATCCCAAAGCACATGCACTCACCATGCATGATGGAAAAGGGTCATCCAAACATAATGGGAAGGGGGGATATTCCAAACACTTTAATGATTCTTCAGGTTCCAAAAACTCTTCAGATTCCAAGAAGAAGAAGAAGGGAAAGCAGTGCACTTATTGCAATAAAGAGAGTCATGAAGAATCCACATGCATGAAGAAACATATTGATCTTATGGCACAGACACTTCAATAGAACAACCTTGGAAACTTCATTCCAGAGGGAGTCAAGAAGTGGAAGGAAGAAGATCATGCTCCTAAGAAAGGTAATCATCATTATATGGTTGCAATTAATTCCTCATCTAATTCATGGATTATATATTCTAGTGCATCCCATCATATGGTAGTGAAAGATGAAGTTTTATATTCTTTGAGTCCATGATCAAGACCCCCTATTCTCATGGGGGATGACACTCCAGTAGCAGTAGCAGGAGAAGGGAGAGTGGAAATCCACAATGGGAGTTTTTAGAATGTTCTACATGTTCCAAAGATTTCTATGAATCTACTCTCAGTTTATCAAATCAATCAGAAAGGTAAAAAGGTTGAATTTACATGAGATTCAGTTTTAGCAATTGACATGCATGACAATTCCATCATTGCAATTGGTGAGGTAGATCACAAGTCAAGGTTGTATAAATTCACTAAGTTTTCTGACGATGACTCCTCTATTCTACTTACACATAAGGAGAGTACTTTGCATGCACCTCCAGTGTAACATGCATATACTCTTTTTTTTCTATCAGTTTCAGACATCAGAGATGATTCCATACACTCAGATTTTGTACATGAAAATAAGAAGGTAGTACATCTAGATAAGAAGCCAGCACCGAAGCTTCAACAGATGCCCAAGAAGGCACATACCACACTTCAGGGAATAGACAACCTTGCAGGGAATCCATTGGATTCAATCATTACTTGATCTCATCATGAGGATCCTTCTCATGTACTTTCATCTTCAGAACCTGTGATGCCCATGCATTGCTATATGGTTCAATCTAATGATTCACAAAACTACAATAGGGTATGGAAAGAAGCCATGCAAAAGGTGTATGAATCACTCCTATAGAACCAGACTTGGCATCTGTTTCCACTTCCACCAGAAAGGAATATTTTCAAGTGCAGATGGGTCCACAGGATCAAGAGGTATAAGGCTAGACAGGTTGCCAAAGGACTTCATTAGATCCATAAATATTTCTATACCTTCACAAAGACTTTCAGTGAGCATAAGTTTCAGACTTTGTGGGATCATATTACAGTGAATAACACAATTGCCTAGCAACTGTCATTTTCTTCTTTTGATACATTATTTTTTGAGGGTTTTTTTTTTCCCACGTGGTTTTCCCTATTTCCTCACTTTTATTCAGTGTTCATTAGTTTCATTGTACATGAGTACCTAAAATGGCCTAGTAACTGGGACTCATGTTTTACTCCATAGTGATGTTCAGGGGGGGTGTTGGAGAAATTTTTATTTTCAACACACTAGTTCAGTGGGAGTTAACTAACTAGTTCTATTTTAGAATTTCTATTTTTACCATCACTAGTATGCATGCATGCATTCCTAAGGAAAGCTAACTGCTTGATTTATTTTCTTAATTATGTAATGTTCTACCCTATATATGAGTGTATTCCACTCATTCATTGTATCATATTGATCATGATCTATGTATCAATCATCGGCTCATTGGAGTAGTGTGAATATATTTTCTCATTCTTCCATATTGTATCTCGCTTCCTTTTCTTGATAAGATTTCTTTGTGCATGCTTTAGCTAGATCTCCTGTGCAGGTTTTCATGAAACACTGACAATTTTTATGCTAATCGAAACAATGTGCAATTTATTTATGTACATGATTTATTAAAAATGCATCGTCAAAAATTTAAGATTTTGATGGAGCAGGAGAAATCTCCTCCCCATCGAAAAAGTGATAACCTGAATATGTAGTGATTTGAGAAACAAATTCTTCTTTTGAAAATGACCACTGATACAGTCATTAATGATGTCCATTTGCAAAGATTGGTGTTTCTACATCATTGATGGTCGTTAGTTTAATAGTCCCATTATCAAATACTGTGTCTACCTTGTATGTACCGAGCCATCTTGTTTGCAACTTCCCTCTGAAATCCTTAAAGAGTGAATCATACAACAATGCCCAATCTCCATTCTGAAAGATTTTCTTCTTAATAAACCGATCATACCATTTGGAGTGTTGTTGTTGGATTACAAAAGTTTGGTGTAGAGATGATGAATGCTTTTCATCTAATTCATTAAGTTGTTCAAGCCTTTTATTTTGAGCTTCTGTCAAATCCAGGTTCACACTCAAAGAAATTTTCAATGTTTCGATTTCAAATTCAACCAGAAACACAAAATTCTTTCCATACACAAGTTCATAGGGAGAAAATCTTGTTTTTATTTCGCCAAGTGGTTCTATATGCCTAGAGTGATTCAAGTAGTCTTTCAGCCCAATCCCTACTCTGAATTTTTACAGTTTTTGTAAGGATTGCTTCAATTGATTTGTTTGTACTTTCCACTTGGCCATTTGCTTGTGGATGATAGGGTGAAACCATATGATGTTGAATGTGAAATTTCTCCATAAGTTCCTTAATCAAATGAGATGTGAATGGTGGTATTCCATCTGTAAATAGTTCTGTAGGTATTCCATACTTGGTAAAGATGTCTTCAAACAAAAAGTATGAAACAACTTGCTTTGTGGCTCTAGTGAGTGCCTTATATTCAACCCATTTAGTCGTATAATCCGTGCATACCAATATGTAATGTTTCTGATTGGATGGAGGGTTTATGGGCCCAACAAAATCAAGAGCCCATATTTCAAATGGCTCTATCACAAGTTGGGGTTGCAATGGTATTTCATCTGATCTATTAGGCTAACCCATTCTATGAGAACTATCACATGTTTTCACATACTTTTTAGTATCCTAGAACAAAGTTGGCCAGTAATACCCCATTCAGAGTATCTTGTATATGGTTCTTTTATCATCAAAGTGGCCTCCTCAAGGCCCATCATGACATACCTTTAAAAGGTCATTAACTTCATAATCTCTAACACACCTTCTTATCTTAAAATCTGGTCTAGTATGAAAGAGATACCCACTTGTCCAACTGTACCTTGTTCATTAAATACTTAATAACAAAGTTATCAATATGTAAAAAAGTAGGAAAATCTGTAATGTAATGTCAAAATTTGTTGATGGAATAATCTACTGCAATAAATTATTTTTCAATGAATGTGTAATTCAGTTCAGTAGGGGCCATGTTCTTATATAGTAAATAACATATCAATTGTGATATTCATGTTGTCCAAAAATTCTCCAATTGCAGTTTTCAAAGAATTTGATGAAATATGGAAAGGAAAATCCCAATTGGATCCTCGTAATATGGGGGTTGTGGAAAATCTTTTCTTTGATTCTATAAAACCAAACTAACAACTATCATTCCATATAAATTTAACGTCTTGCATTAATATAATCCACTATTTTTAGAGCTATTTCAACTACAACTTTTTTAGTCAATGTTTCTTGTGTGATTTCTTCTTCTTTTATCTCACCCATCACATTATCTAGATTTTGGTAAGCTTCTTGGGTCACAACCATTGGGTCACTAATAAAACTGTTGATTGTATCATCCTTTGTCTTATTTTTAAAACTAAGATATTTCCCTATAGTAAGTAGAGGTTGAACATCCCCTTCCTCACAATCAACCCAAAAAAGATTTTTCAGTTTCCATACTTGGTTTAGCAGGAGGGTAAAGGGTCATTTTCTTTGTATCATATCCATCATAAATTATTATAGACCCTGTTATACATCCAATATAAGAATCAATTATGGCCAACCATGGACTTCCCAAGATCAGTGGATGTCCCCCCAACCATGTTTTTAGGGATTCCAGTGGATTTCATGCCGATACACAATTTTTTTTTTTAAATCTACAGTCCTCATCTATATAACGACGAAAAATCATGGCAATTATAGCATTCTCGTGGAAACACAAAATTTTCATTTGTGTTTTTCCACGAACATCCATCTATATAACAACGAAAAATCGTGGAAAATATATCATTCTTGTGGCAACAAAAAATTTTCATTTGTGTTTTTCCACGAACATCCATCTATATAGCGATGAAACATCATGGAAAATATAACATTCTCGTGGAAACACAAAATTTTTATTTGTGTTTTTCCACGAACATCCATCTATATAGCGACAAAACATCGTGGAAAATATAAAATTCTCATGGAAACAACAAACTTTTCATTTGTGTTTTTCCATGAACATCCGTCTATATAGAGACAAAAAATCATGGAAAATATAGCATTCTCGTGGCAACAAAATATTTTTATTTGTGTTTTTCCATGAACATCCATCTATATAACGATGAACAATCGTGGAAAATATAGCATTCTTGTGGCAACACAAAATTTTCATTTGTGTTTTTCCACGAACATCTGTCTATATAGAGACGAACAAGTATGGAAAATATAGCATTCTCATGGCAACAAAATCTTTGCATTTGTGTTTTTCCACGAACATTCGTCTATATAACGACGAACAATCGTGGGAAATATAACATTCTCTTGGAAACAAAAATGGAACATTTTTGTTTTTCCACGAACATATGTCTATATAGCGACAAAACATCATCGCAAATATAACATTCTTGTGTAAACACAAACAAATGTGTGTCACTATATAGACGAATGTTTGTCACTATATAGATGAATATTTGTAAAAAAAAATGTTGCAGTAAATTCTTATCAAAAGAATGACATGTGGCAGACATATTTCATGGATATTCCATGATTAGTTATTGTTCATTGATATAGCAACGGAAAAATATCCACAAAAAATAAGACCCGCTTTCGTGGAAATTTCAACGAAGAAGTGTCGCAATAGCAACGAAAAAGAGTGGAAAATTTGGTCATATTTAGTAGTGAATTATATAGAGGTAGGTATGGATGATTTCTTGTGGGATACCCATGCCATGGAGGGAATTTTGTTAGATGCATTCCAACAAAATGAACTAGGGGATGATGTTGATGTCATATATACCTTCTACGAAAGCTTGAAATCTACTTCCACCACCCCTCTATTTGGTCCAATACAGGAGTTTTCAAGGTCTACCCAGTTAGGGACAACAATGTTACTGTACAACTTGAAAACAATGTATGGCATGTCAGATGCGTATTTCTTGACACTTTTGAGGTAACTAACCATTAAGTCCGCTAAAGTTTTTAGGAATATTGTCACACAATGAAGGAAGAAAAGTGTTGATTTTGTTCATGCTTAATGACAATGTAAATTTCTATTTCCCACTTATTGTAGGTTATTAAAAGATAAGATACTTCTGAGTGATAATCGCTTGCTTGATAGTTTCACAGAGGAAAATAAAATGCTAAAAATGTTGGGTGTTGAGTACATATCATACCATGCATGTTCGAATGATTTTATTCTATACATAAACTCATATGCGGACACATATATATGTACAAAATGTGTGCATGACAGGTACCATAAATAAAAAAATAAGGGTAAGGAACATGGTCCTTCTCATAATATATTGAGGCACATTCCTATAATTCAAAGGATTCAAAGGCTCTTTTGTTGCAAATAATTATCCATGTTGTAGGGGTGGCATGCCTCACATAGAAGTGAGCCATGAGTTATGTGAATCCTAGAATATTCAATATCCATGAATCATATAGAGGATACATGGCCCGATAAAGTCAAGGATGAAGTACGAAGCCTCTAATTGAGAATAACTATGGATGGAGTAAACCCGTATTCCCTCCAAAACATCGACTATTATGTTTGGCCAGTGGTAGTGATCAGTAAAAATACCCCCTCATGGTTGTCCATGAAGAATGAACATCTTATGTTGGCTCTTATAGTCCCAGGTAGAAGACAAGTGAAGAGAATGGGCATCTACCTCCAACCATTGATCGATGAATTTAATAAATTATGGGAAGGGATACAAGTATATGATGTATCAAGACCCATCCAAATGGAGAGGTCTTTTACATTGTATGGCATATGTGTGTACACCATGCATGATTATCCAGGACTATGAGTGTAGCACATAAATTGGTTATTTAATAGACAAAGTATTTCTAAATATAAATATATTGATTGAATAATGAATGGATGATGGTTACAATACCCTTGTGACGGTATACTATATAGCATTGACTAGTCATGAGGTGAGGAGGTATGTGTCTCTTGATTTAATTAAATTGTTATTATTATTGTGTTCATAACATTTCCACCCCCTTAAGATTTTCTTTGTCCTCAAAGCACGGGTAGTAATGGGTATTGTTGTATAAAATGTTATGACTCCCATGATGAATCTTCTTCTGGAAGGTTTTTCCATTTGATGAGATATTCCTTAATGATTCTGTAACGTAACACCTTTTCCTTAGTGGCAAGAATAAATTCTGGTTCTAAGATAATTCTTCCTTCGTCATCGAATTATGGGATTTCTGTTTAGACTGGTTGAGCTTTCCCAAGCACCTTATTGAGACATGATACATGGAAAACGTTATGGATGCGAAAATTGTCTGGTAATTCCAATCCATAAGCTACTTCACTATTTTTTTTGTTAATTTGAAAGGGTCCATAAAATTTTGGAGTTAATTTGTTCTTCCCTTGTTTCTTAAGGGATAGTTGTTTGTAGGGTTGGAGTCTTACAAACACCCAATTTCCTTCTTCAAAATCTCTTTCTGACCTACATTGGTCTACTAGTCGTTTCATTAGATTATGGGCTGTGGCTAGGTTTTCTTTCAATATTTTAATGTTTTTTTGTTCTTCCTCGAGTTGGTTCCTTACTGCTTGGACCTTAGTGTCAATCAATGCAAAATCCTTCCATTTGGGAAGTTCATACCCTTATAAGGTTTGGAAAGGGATTATTTTTGAAGAAGTGTGATATGTAGAATTATACCACCATTCAACTAAATGTAACCATTAAGACCACTTATTTTGCTTATCTGTCATGAAACACCGAAGGTAAGTTTCTAAGCATTTATTTACAATTTCTATATGAACGTCCATTTATGGATGGTAGGATGATCTCGTATTGAGGGATATTCCTGTTTGCTTACAAAAATATCTCCATAAATTCCCTTTAAAGTTTTCCTCCCTATCACTGACAATAACCTTTGGAAATCCATGCAATTTATAAATGTTTTTGCAAAAAACATCCGCAGTTTGCTTTGTTGAGTCAGTTTTTCCGACTTCCATGAAATGTGCATATTTGGTTAATCTGTCAACCACAACAAAATTTTTATCCTTCCAGTCATACATGGGAATCCCTTTAGTTAAATCCATCGATATCTCTTCCCATTTTTGGTCAGAATATGTAGGGGATGAAGTAGTCATGGAGTCATAACATTTTCATTTTTATTTCTTCGACATATTTCACATTTGGAAACAAATTTTTGAATATCCTTATTCATTCCTTTCCAATAGAATTATTGGCATGCATTATAAGAGGTTTTGAAAAAAACTACGTTCCCTTCGATTGGGGAGATGTGTGACTCCTTTAAGACTTCCATTTTAAATTTTGAGGATGGAATTAAATAGATTTTGTCCTTGTACCATAAAATGCCATTTTTCCATTCAAATTTGGGGGTTTTGTCCAATTTGTTGATTATTGAATTGGATTAAGGATCTTTGGCATATTCAACGCAAATTTCATCTAACCAGTCAGGAATCACTATTATTGTTGCATATATTGTTACTTCATCATCCTTTCTAGATAGTGCATCAACAACTATATTATCCTTCCCATTTTTGTGGATTATCTCCATATCAAAGGTGGAAAGTTTTTCCATCCATTTTTGTTGTTCAATGAACAATGTTTTTTGATGTAGTAGGTATTGAATACTGTTGTGATCCATACGTATCGAGAATTTTCTTCCTAGGAGATATTTTTGCCACTTAGCTAGTGCATGCATAATGGCTAGCATTTCCTTATTGTTAGGGTCCTAACCCACACATAGGTAGATCAATATATTCGGATGTAATAAATATCAATATTAATAAGGCCTTTCAATAAAATAGAATGAGGCGGATGTAAGAAGACCTAATAGAAGCTTCCGCTTCTAGAAGGATCTTCCTCTAGATGCTTCTCTTGATAAACATATTTAGTATAAATAAGGGTTGAGGGTATGAAAACCCTAGCTTGGAGATTATTGTAACATAGCGTTGCTCGACTGGAGGTTGCCCCCTCGAAGAGGCCCATGAACATTGCTTTCTGAATCAAAGTGTTATTTCTGTTGTTGTTCTTATATCATTTCTGTGTCATTATGGAGATTATGCTGGTTATATTACTGTTATTCTGCCATTTCTAGCATTTTATTTCTGTTCTACATACTTTTTATATCTGGTATCTTGCAAGTGGTATCAGAGCACTTTCCTTGGCAGAAATTGTGGGAATTTTTTTTCTAGGGTAGAGATGTATTCCGATGTCTTTAAGCCACATAGATCTGTCATTACGTGCATAAACCCATGGTTGAGGGATTCATACATGCAGGAAATACAAGTGGTTCTTAAGTGCACATTTGTTGGCCACCCTTGTAACCCCTGTTGGTACCCCTTCGAGTGGTAGCGCATCAGACAACACTTGTGTACGGATTGACCTAGATTTCCTGAAGCCCTCTTTTAGATAAACCTATCGGTTGTCGGACTGCTATAGTGTCACCGAGAACAACACTCAGGAAGATACTCTATAGTACCTAGGTAGTCGGGTAGTACGGCTAAGGGTATGGTCTATCCTCCTTAGTTAGTGCCCTAGGATATTGGGCCGAGTACTACTGTTGGACCCCACACATATATCAAAGAGCTATGGCACAGGGAAAACCCTTGTCTATAGAACCCTTGAATACCTAACCCTTGGGGGACAGAAACATAAAAAAATTAAAATAGACAAGATCTATTGCCACACAACTGTGTTCAGGTTGCCAAGTAAATACACATTTCTTTCTGGTTAATAATTTGGGGATTTCATCACTACAGTATTCTTCAGACCAGAGTATAACTCCGCAGGTGGAAAAAAAAAAGTCTGGAAAAGTTTTCACCATTATTTGAGACCTATTCCATTGGATTCATCTCTTTTCCCTTATCACATTCATCCATATCATTTTTTGGAAAAAAAATTGACCCCGCCTGCCCCTTTTCAGTTCACCCATCCTCATGGCCCATACCAGTAGCCAAGATCTGGAAGCTCGCTTCAATGCCTTGCAATATAGTTTTCTCGAGACCCAAAAAGAAGTGAAACAATTCAGTGCTACTGTTGCCTCCATCGATTCATCCATCAATACAACCATAAATACAACCATGCAGTCCTCAATGGAGGAAGTCAAACAAGAACTGACCACCCAACTTGAATCTATCTT
>JZKD02S1726502.1:503605-522443 GCA_000966675.3 Picea glauca
TTTTGTGGTATATTGTTACTTTATTTTGTGTTTTAATATTATATATATTTATTGAAAATATCATGCATTATTTTAAATTGTAACTCTAATTTGACGCTACATTAATTCATATATCTTGTAGGTCTTCAAACAAAGGGTAAATTTGCATGACCAGTTTGTGGTCCAAGGATAAAATCTCTTCGTTCAAGAAGTTTTGGAAAGGAAGTGTTTGATGAGTATAAGCACTTTCTGCCTAAGAACCATAGTTATCGAACTACAGACAAAGCAAAATTCAATGGTAAAGAAGAAAATGGAAAAAAACCACGAAGAATGACACCTCGCCTATGGAAGTTGAAATATATTAGAAATCATCAAGGTACGCAAATTATTTATGTATGACATATTATATAAATCTTTGGTTAATTTCATTTTGTCCCATTAATTAGTGTTAATTTCAATTTGTTGATGTTTCATGAATGTCGTTAAGGCACGAATGGGCTTCCACGAGGGATGAAAAGTTACCCGATGCAATTCAGTAGATTTCCATACTACGAGCACCTACAAATAGTTCATCTGTTTGATACAATGCATATTAGGAAGAACATAACATAATTGTTATGGTGAATATTAGATGAAAGGAATGACAAAGAGATAATTGGAAAGATTTGTTGTGACATCCATGAAGCTAATCACGCATTGCAAAGTGTTATTATTAATTCTAATGGCGATGGTCGTGAACAAAATACTAGTCTTCCTTGGTTATTGACGGAGCAACATAGCAATATTGTAAAAGAGGTCATTCAAAAAATTAGGTTTCCAATGGGGTCTTCATCGAACATACAAAATATATTAACGAAAAAGGGTGATTTTGGTGGGGTTAAAACACATGACTGGGATACATTCATTAAGGTAATTAGTAGGTTATAATATATTTCCTTATTGGTACACTTTTTATGGAAACAAATAATAATTATTTGTTTTTTGTTACAGTATATTCTACCTTTATCTCTCCCAGACGACTTTGACAACAACATAAAACAAATTATTTATGTACTTGGAAAATACATGAGGTAAGTATTTCTTTATAAGGAAAATGTATTTCTTGTGTGATTTGTAGCGGAAATTATTAACATATTATGTTTTATCTGCAAATTTATGTATGCCTTGATATTATTTTATTGCATTGACATTTGTAGGTGGCTATCATCAAAAGAAATCCATAAAGAAGATATAAGGTATTGGAAGAGAGAAATTCCCCGACTAATGTGTCAAATGCAACAATATCTACCTCCAACATTTTTCAATGCACAAGAAAACTACTTCATACACCAAGTTGAGGAGATTGAATTATGTGGACCAGTACACACAAGGTCGATGTGGATGGTGGAGAGGCAATTGAAGTCACTTAAGGATTTTGTTATACAAAGAGCATGTCCGAAGGGTTCTATGGTTGAGGGATATATGGTATATTGATGCATGGTGTATGTTAGTCAATATCTACCTAAATTAGGAAAAAATATGAATGTGCCTCGCATTTGGCATCTCAACTCCATCAACAAATTTGAAGGTGAGGTCCTATTGGGGAAAGGTAAAATGAGGACCATGAAAGGTAATTATTAC
Source organism: Picea glauca (assembly GCA_000966675.3). Classification (NCBI taxonomy): domain Eukaryota; kingdom Viridiplantae; phylum Streptophyta; class Pinopsida; order Pinales; family Pinaceae; genus Picea; species Picea glauca. The sequence continues at coordinate 505,205 of JZKD02S1726502.1, forward strand.
ATGTTGACGTAGATTTAATATATTACACATTTATTAAATTATTACTTTATTAACAATAGTTAATTAATGATATTAAATTGTTATGCTATCATATAGTTTCTTGAGAGTGGGATGCTTTACATTTATACATTGCAAAAAAACTTAATTGGATGGAGGATTGGATAGAATATACTGAATAATACTTTGGTAGGTTATCATGGGAAGGGGTGAGTAAGATGATTAAAACAACGCACCATCATCGAGATCAATTTCTTGATATTACATCAAGGGAAGTTGATTTATCCTTTGGTTTAAAAGATAAACAGACAAGTTAAATTTTTTACCCACATTTTCCTAGTTTTTTCCCAATTTTTCAATGCATTTGGTTTGTTTAATTTTTGAAATATATATTTACTAAGTCCTATATGAGGTTTATTAATTGGCAATGTATTTTTTCCTTGTTTTCCATGTTCCAGTTGAAACATCACAAGGCTATGTGGTGTAATGGTCGTAAATTTCGTATCAAAATGTTGGATGATAAGATGAAAACCTCGGATTGTGGGATAACTGCAGTGTTTAAGGTCACCAACATTTCCTCTAGAAGTGACAGAAATCCAGAAGAAACCGAGAATAGGTACTATGGCCATTTGGAGGATATAATTGAGTGTGATTTTAATTCCTTTAAAATAGTTTTGTTTAAGGTTAAATGGTTCAGGCTACAGATGCATGAACGTGATCCTGAAAGAACTGTTATTGAGCATGATAATGGATTTACCATGGTTAATACAAGGACATTTGAACCAGGTATAGATCCTTATGTTCTTCCAAGTTAATGTGAGAAAGTATTTTACTCAGAGGTACTTGGTAAAGCAAGCTGGTCATACGTTGTTAGATATGATCCAAGAGGAAGACCAGTAAAGTATAATCATGTAGCTGAAGATGAAGATAATAACAAGGAATAAGATCATGATTATGCAGATAAGGAGTAGGTGGCTCATGTAGTCGATGTGTCAGATGAGTAAGTTGAATAAGTTGATCATCCAAATGTATGAGACAACGATCTCATTGACGATATCGATAACTATATTAGTGAAAATGACGTTGATGATGATGTTGAAAGGAATGAGCCTTTCACCAATATCGATTCTGAACCAGATCTTGATACAGATGTTGAGTTGGATGAAGAAGAATATGAATGATATTTAATTGTTGAAAAGAAGAGTTATGTGTTTATATCTTTTATATGATCTTTATATGTTTTTATTTTGTATAATATAGTATATGATACATGTTCTTTAGAATTTTAAATTAGGTAATATGGGGAAATTGAGAGTGATGTGAGGGGGGGGGGCATAATTAGAACTTCTACCTTCATGTGGTTTCCCTTGTTTAGTAGAGAATGAACTATTCTCGATACCAAGAGGAGATTTGCATGACTGCGACTAATCATACCAATGATGTAGGTATGTCCATCATCAATTCAAACTGTGACTGGGGCCAATGTTGAAATTTTTTCAAACTATTTCTAAATGCATTGAAATTTGACATGGATAGACTATTCACATGCCTTAACAATATGGGAGGGTTTCTAGACTCAAATTTGACTCACACACCCACTTTCTTCCATCATCAATTCATCATGTAAACCATAAACCCTAATTTATTGGAGTCATCAATTTGTCGGGTTTTAGTGTTCCCAGTGAATGGATGCATTTTTGTTGACATGGAATGGGACAACACATGTACCTTCTTAATTTTCTTCCTTAACTTGATGTGGGCCTGTTTATTCCTAGCCTTGAATTGAAAGTTTCCCCTAGTATTAGTCATCACCCTTCATAATAGTTGTCACCCAACGGTCATTAGATCACAAGGTTGGAGGCATATGGGCATTGGGATCATGAGGCTTTATAACCCTATAGTAACAAGAGACATTAATTGAACTTTGACTAGATTGAAAGGTGCGTGCAATTGAAAATACTAACAACCCAAAACTAAAAGGGATCAATACACAGACTATCAATGAGAGGTGATCTAGTCGTGGTGTGTAGGAATAGGCCTATCACCTTCAAAATTATCATTCTCCAATATATTATACAAATTTTACAAGGAAATTGTACTAGGACTAGACACGGGCAACAATGACCTGTGAATGGGGCCAATGTTGAAATGTTTTCAAATTGTTTTTGTATGCATTGAAATTTGACATGGATAGACTATTCACATGCCTTAAGGATATGGGAGGGTTTCTAGACTCAAATTTGACTCACACATATTATATCTGACAAGGATCTATGTTGGAAATTTAAATTTATGTGAGAGGTGATCTAAAATGAGAGGTGATCTGGCCATGATTTTACTAACAAAATGGATGTCTATAAATAATGAACTATTAAGTTTTTGTTAAAAATTGAATATCCTAGCAACATGGGAAGAAACAAAATGGGCTAGATGATCATGACTCAATACTTTATTTTTTTAAATTAACTTTGAGAAGGCCCATGATATGGTCAAGTTTCCCTTCATCCCGGTCACACTTAAGGCTCTTGAATTTGTCCCCGTGTTCCCTAGAGCCATGGAAAATCTTCTTAGAAGAAATGGTGTATCTCTCCATCAACAAATATAAGTAAGAATAAGTAGGGCTAATCCATTATATTTGACAAGGATCTATGTTGGAAATTGAAATTTATGTGATGATAATAGAAGCCTTGGTCTACTTGATCTTTCACATTATAGGTTAATGTTTGATTAAAGACATCCCTCTCCCTAAACAAGGAATCAAGTAGTTTGTCACTAGGAATTTTGCTAATGATTTATTTCTCACCATTAGAGAGGAATATAAATTAATGATCAATGCAATGGACTATATTTATATATTTATATCATTTATATCATTTAGAGAGAAATCTTTTTATATCATTTTTAGGGAATGTATGGAGGGTGGTAAGAACTTCACAAATTAAATTAGAATTTTTTTTGCATGTTGAGGGTTTATATGGAAATCCTCGTAATACACATCCAACCTTGAGGTTTCGTGCACCAAATGGATTATTAGAGTACTATAATAAAACAAGTTCTTGAACTATCAACAGAATACAAAGTCTCATATTTGATTTTTCTTTTAATGACCATTCATTATGGTGGTCCTCCATCCTTTGCACGAAGGAAAAACCTTCATCAAGACAACCTAGTTCTCAACCCTAAGAGGCATTAACATGGTTAGATTTGTTTTTGTCTCCGAGACTTGGGACAATATTATGTGTATGATGGTCTCTTTCCCTAGGAGATAATGATTTACTTCTTCACTACTTGCACAACAACAAAGAGTTCTTTATCATATGTGGGGTAGTCCAACATTGCTCCATGAAACAATTTTGAATGGTAACACAACAACTCTCCTTGCAAAAGAATCACCCCTAAAACATACTCGCTTGCATTTGTTTCTAGTTCAAATGGTCATCGTAAATTGGGCATGGCTAAGATTAGAGCATTTCCAATCTTTCTCTTCAGTTCTTCAAATGCCCATAGTTGTGGCTTGCCCCAATGAAAACTCTTCTCTTTGGCAGTCATGGCGTGTAATGGTGAAACTGTTGCTTAAACGTTTTCTATGAATATCCTCAAGTTTTGTATGAACATCCTCAAGTATTGCATTGCTCCCATGAAACTTTTGATCTTTGTCAAGATGGTAGGAATAATCCATTGGCCGATCTTTTCAATCTTGTTTGGATCCACCCTTAGAGCTCCTGCATTGATTATGTATCTAAGATAAATCAAGGACACTTTTTGACACTACATTTTTTCAAATTCATGATCAATTGATCTATTTTTAGTGTCTCTAGTCCTTGTTCCACATGTTGTATGTGCTCTTAATAATTATTGTTGAACATTAGTATGTCATCTAGTTATACTTTTAAAATGAGTAAATAAATGGTTGTAGCACATCATTCATCAAGCACATGAAAGTTGTAGGTGCATTACATAAACCCAAATGAATCACTAACCATTCATACAATTTGTTGCCTTGTCTTGAATGTTATTTTCCACATATTTTTCTTTGATCCTTAATTAATCATGGTAACCTGATTTGAGGTCCAACTTGGTGAAGAAATTCCCTGTTGTAATTGAACCAACAAGTCATTGATCTGTGGCAGTAGATATTTGTTCTTCATGGTGACTTTGTTCAGAGTGTGGTAGCCAATGCACATTCTCCATATTTTTTCCTTCATGGGCACCATTATGATGGGTGAATCACATGGTGATGTGTTCGGCTTGATGATTTCTTGCTTGTAACATCCCATTTAATTCTTAACATTATTTATTTTCCATAAACAATTTATTTCCTAGCTGAAACAATAATTTCTTAGCAACATAGTGATTCTCATAACAACAAGTTTAATAACTCAAATTTATCAATAGAATATTGCTTTCATAACTGAAGAATAAATACATAACTTAATAAGTACCTGGTTCTGATGCTAATTACTGTTGCCACTGTGCCTTGCTGCTGGATTCCTGCTACCTGGTTCTGATGCTAATTACTGTTGCCACTGTGCCTTGCTGCTGGATTCCTGCTACCTGCTCCTCCGATCAATCCTACCACAAACAGGAAAATAGCTGCCCAAAACCTCTATCCACCCTGCCAACTAGGAAAACGACCTAGCTCCAGGATATCTACGGATATCCTGGCCCTCCGTGCCCAAAACCTCTAGCAACGCAGTGGCTCAACTGATCAATATGCCACCATCCACACAATACCAAGGTGCCCACAATATCGCTGCTCACAGCCAAAAACAGTCTGCTGCATCCATTCCCCCTCCCATGGTGTGCACATCCCCCTCTTTCCACCCTTATTCCTCCCGACCGCCTCATGCATTTACTCTCCAACCACCCTCATCCCCCTCCATTACTCTTCCCATAAATGTTTATCTTCTTGGGATTTCTGGGCTTCTTGCCCTGCATACGCCACCCTCTGCCGCATACACAATCCCTGTTATCTCTTTTTGTTATTTTTTATCTCTTAAATTTCGTCATAATTCATTAAATGAATTATGCAGTTTGATTATTACTTAATTAATCACTCTTATATTCTTTAATTAATTTTGCTTTATAGTTTTTAAGTATTTGTTTAATTAGGGTCGTTACATTGCTCCAACATAGTTTCTACAATTTCTTCTTCACTTCATATACTTATATGATGGACTATATATACAGTATGATGTTTGACAATGGAGACTTTGTAAATGACCAAAACTCAAATTCACTCTTGGGTGGTAGAGCTTGAGGTTCTTGAAGTGCCTCCTTGCAGGTTTCGATCAACTATTGGAGTTGTGAGAATTGCATACCATCACATCCTTCTAAGGATGCCTTCATCTCCACTTCATTGCCTTCTCTTTGTTGCATTCCTTCTCTCAATATCAACAAGACAAACTTTTTGATATTGCTAATGATTCTCCTCACTTGATGATTTTCCATTAAAGAGAGTTTAACATTGTTCTTGTGTGCATTTATGGTGAAAGCCATCCCATATTTGCTAAGTTGTTATTGATTTGTTCTCCTCCTGAAGATTCCATCTCTCACATATAGTTATGAATCTTCCCAAGATAACTCCACACACAGCCAATGGAATTACATTTGCTACCACGTCATTTACGAAGTTTCGGTTAATGAAAAACTTGAAATTGCACTATTTGAACACTCTCAATCCAAGTCTTGTCTCACCCAACCCAAGTGATATGGTTGTGAATGACCATGAGTATCTAGGCTAATATTTTAAACTAGTTGTGTAGAGATCAAATTCAATTGTGAACCGAGATCAAACAAGTAATCCACTTTAGCTTGTCTCATGTGGATATTGTCATGAAATAATTTGGTCATATCTTTTTGCTTTTTGGGACTGTCATTGATTAATTATACCTCCTTTTGAATGGTAGTGAAACTAATTAATGCTACCTCCTTTTTAATGGTAGTGCAACTACTTCTTCTTTTAGCTTTTAGAAGTGCATGGGGCATTTATCGAGGTGTGATTTCCAACAATCTTGGTGTGTCACTTTCTCTCACAAGACTTGTAATACATGGTGGGAGGTGTTGTTTCTTGCATCATTGCTACAATCTTCTTCCCAGCCCACTTCTTATTTTTCCCATAAATGACACCTTGAACCACCACAAATGACCTCTCGAAGGCATCCTTTGCCAATTAGGTATATAGGTAACACTAACATTCTTGAGCACTAGGTATGGGTCTCAGGGCCTTGACATGGTCAAGGGAGGAAACATGAACTTTAGGCCTTAAAGGAAGATTTCAACGAGCCAAGACCAATAAGGATGCCTCGTATAACCACACAAGGCCTTCTGAGGGTATTCCAACCTATGTTTGTGGATGTCAGTGCCACTAGGTGTTTTAGAGTAGTAGGTATGTGTCTCAAGGTCTTGGAAATGATATAGGGAAGAAGGCCATGCATTAGGTTCTAAAGAAAGCTTTGAGTCATCTAGAACCATGAACAATGCCTCAAAGTACTACACATAAACTCTAGAGGGGTATCCTTGGCCTTTAAGAAATGAAGTTAGTGCTCTCACAAGGTTTTGAGCATTAGCTATGGGTCTGAAGGCCTTGATATGGTTGAGGGGGGAACCTAAGGCTTAGTCGAAGTACAAAGCTTCTAGGCATCCATGGCCAAACATGACACCTCAAACTAGCACACCCAATCTCTCAAGGTTTTAGGAAACTTCTAGGGCTCAAATTTCGTGAATGACACCTCAAACCACCATAGATGACATCTTGAGGGTATCTTTGGCATTCAAGTAGGAGTATGGGAATCAATAGGATATTTTGAGCACTGGGTTTGGGTCTTGGGTCCTTGGACAAGATTGAGAGAGGAAACCCAAGCCTTAGGTCCTAAAGTAAGTTTCTAGGTATGTAGGGCCTACAATGACATGTTGAACCATAATAAATGATGTTTCTAGGAAATCCTTTGTCTCCATATGGGGATAGTTGTGATGTTTTGAACATGAATTATGAGTCTTTGAACCTTACATATCGTTAGGATATCAAACCCAACCCTAAGAGGCATTAACATCATTAGAGATGTTTTTGTCTCCGAGACTTGGGACAATATTATGTAATATTATATTATATATAATATATATAATTTATAAATTATATATATTAAATAATATATAATTTATAAATTATATATATTATATTATATATAACTATAATGAAAAAAAAATAAAATAAACAAAAAATAAACAAATAACAAAACAAAAGTTTGAAAAAAAAAAAAACACATTTCAACTCAACTCTCGCGCAAGCTAGCTAGAGTTGAAGTTGGTCACATGTAGAGTAGAGAGGAGGGAACACAGAGGAGAAGGAGGGCACGCATAGGAGAAGTAGGGGAGGTTAGGGCACACAAAAGAGAAGGAGGGCACACAGATGAGAAGGAGAGGAGGTTAGGGCACACAAAGGAGAAGGAGAGGAGGTTAGGGCACGCAGAGGAGGTAGGTTGCATGAAGAGGAGGAGAAGGGGGTTAGGGTAGAGAGGAGGGCACAAAGAGGAGGATAAGGAGAAGGAGTTTGAGGGCAGAGAGGAGGGGATGGAAGGCGAAGGAGAAGAAGAAGGAGGTTGAGGAGAAGGAGAAGGAGGTCGAGGGCAGAGAGGAGGGCACACAGAGGAGGAGAAGGAGGTCAAACTACACATGAGGAGAAGGAGAAGGAGGTTTAAGGTAGTGAGGAGGGAACTCCATTTGAAACCTATGCACAAGGAGAAGGAGGTTGATAATCAATTCAACATGTTATTATTTCTCTTAATTGGTCCTAATATTTCTCTTAATTCAATATTGATAACTTTCATCATTTTTGGGTCTTGAACTTCCATCTTATTTTTCAAGGTCTTCTTGTGCATTTTTTGAAATGGTTGATGCCTAAGGAAAAACATATAAATGAGATTTAAAATCTACAAATTATCTTTCCAACAAGCTAAAGAAGAACTAAAATGGAGCAATAAGTGAAAAATTATTGTCATAGCAAGGCTTCCCTTTTTTATAGTGCAACATCACACTCAACCCTCACTTCATATCAGGGTTAGGGTTCTTGCATCTTAGGATTTTTTCTTTTTAGGGTTCAATTTTTTTATAAAATGTAGTTTTATCTTCTTGTTATGATATTTTTGTGAATGGTTGTAGCAAACATCTCTTTTGAGATATAAGCACTCACATTTTAGCCATTCTACTTGTACATTGTTTTTCACCATGGTTTCACCAATAAAAATTAACTTTCACTAAATCTTGTCTTAATTAGATGTGTTTACTTATATTTCATTTCATTCTAAAGATAATATGGATTACGGGCATCACAGTGATCATTTTTTCATGCATGTCCCTCATGATATTGTGTACATGAAGTTGGGCCTTGAGCTAACTGATCTTGGTGAAGATATTCCTTTCTAACCCAAGTGGTCTCACATTGTGGATGAAAATAAAGATGAATAAGTAGGATATCTCATCAAGTTTTTTCGTCCATGAATCCCTTGAGTGGAGGAGGAATGAGGTAACAAATCATTTCACCTAGATACTTCAACGACTCCCAATGATTATGAAGGCATCTTTGAAAAAAACATTTCAAAGGAATGATGACAAATTCAAGGTACAAGTTAATTAATTTTGATAACCTTATCCTTTAAGGAAATATAGAAGAAAAATGTTTTGAGAGATGATTAGATTAGTCAGTATAGGGTTTTAAAACTTTGTTCACATTTCCAATAGTGAAAAGATTTCCTTTTCATTCTTGTTGTCACTTATCATTAACATTTGTGGGATACCTACAACATGTAACATTTTGGGGATGATTTTGGTAGTTCGTCCAAGTTTATCGCGAAACCAAGACTAACATCGAAAATTTTCACAAATTTTGGGTCTTGAACTTCTACTGCATTTTTCAAGGTCTTTGCATTTATTTTTTGAAATGATGATGCCCAAGGAAAAAAATTTGAGTGACTGTAAATTTGCAAATTCTCTTTCAAACAAGCTAAAGAAGACCCAAAAACAACATGCAAAAATTTATAGTCCTAGCAAGGCTTCCTTTTTTTATAAAGCTCAACATCACACCTAACATTAACATCATTTTAGGGTTAGGGGTTTTGCCTCTTAGGAATTTGGAATTATTATAAATGAAATCCCATCCTCTTGTTATGTGATTTTTATGAATGAGCATAGAAGACCTCTCTTTTCAAAGATAGTTATCACAATTTTTTCATTATGCTTGTACAATGTTTTTCACCTTTGTTTTCATTGTATCTATGTGAATTTATTATGTTAACACTATCTTAGTGAAGAGTTGGGCCTTGAGCTAACCAAGCTTAGTGAAGATATTCTTTTCGAAACCAAGTGGCCTCAAATGGAAAATTAAAATAAATATGGTGGAGTGGGATATCCCATCAGGTTGTTGCTCTGTGAATCCCTCAAGTGACCAAGGAATGCGATTATGGATCGTTTCACCAAAATAATTTAATGACTCCCAATAGAGATGAAGGCACCTTTGATAAATAGTCATTTTATAGAAATGATTCTCTTCTAGGTGTAAGCTAGTTTTGGTATCCCTATGTTTGAAGGCAAGTTATGAGAAAAATATTTGTAGAGTCATCGACTAGTAGAGGTTTATTGAATTTGTTCACATTTTCGACATTGAGAATATTACCTTTGCACTCTTGATGACTATTCCCCATGTCAAACATTTATGGGACACTTTTCATGCATAACATTTGGGAGATGATTTTGGTTAGTTTATTTGAGGTCATCTCATAACTGGTTTTGGTAATGATAGTTTTTGTAGTTTTTAGTCATGAACTTCCAATGCATTTTACAAGGTCTTCCCATGCATTTTTCGAAAATTTTAAACCCAAGGGAAAGCATTTACATAAGTCTACAAATTCATAAATTATCTTTCTAATGAGCTAAAAAAGACCTAGAAAAGAACAATGAGTTAAAGGCTTAGGTCCCAACAAGGCTTCCCTTTTTTTCATACAGCTTGGCATCAAACTCAACCCTAACTTTGTATTAGGGTTAAGTTTGTTGCATCTTAGGGTTTTCACATTATTATAAAATGTAGTTTCAATCTCTTGTTATGTTTTTTTTTTAATGAGAGTAGTAGTTTTATCTTCACCCACTATGCATATGTTCCATCCTTGTCTCATATTGAATAAACACCATGTAGGGAAATATTGTGCTTTTAATTATATTTCATCTCATTTGTATTCAATGTCTCATCCCGTCAATTCTACATGGTTTTTTATTGGACCTAAAACATTATAGGATTCGATTTTGGTCCGAGGTCAATTCAATGGGAAGTGTTGCACAACTAGACAACATAAGAATCTCACTCCACCCATTCTAGTATTGGACTGGAAATATCATAAAACAAATTTTAAAAATTTATGAAACTATATGAATTGTGTATACACAATGACACTAAGATCATTGTATTTTTTGAAATCACAATAATCATGGCCAAAAGAAACTAAAGTAGTTTCCATACAAACAAGTTTCTTAAGAGAAACATGTTAAAGTATATCCCCTAAGAGTTATCCAAGTTATCTGCAAGAATGTGATCCTCAATATTATCCTCTTCATGCATATTCATTTCTTCATATTCCTCTCAATCTACTATTGGTGCACAATGATGCATGTGCTAGAGTTTTCAGTCCATACCTCGACGAGGAAAATTTTTATGAGCTACCTCTAAATTTAAAATTATAGAAAATAGATAATAGAGTCAAGAAACAATAAAAAATAGGAGCTTACTATGGCTTAGGTAATAGAAGCTTGAAACAATTATATTTCCTTTCTTTTGGATATGGCAGCTAGGGGCATTTATTAGAACACTTTAACTAGGTGTGTTTATTATGAATAATTGTTTACCAATTTATCTTATATAAATGCTTTGTTCTCATAGATGGTATGAATTGTCCATACAAAAGGACAACAAGATTGTCATATTTCTTGACATCACAATGATCATGGCCCATAGAAATTGAAGTAGTTTCCCCACAAACAAGCTTCTTAAGAGAAACATGTTGAAGTATAGCCCCTAAGAGTTATCCAATTTATCTTCAAGAATGTGATCATCAATATTATCCTCTTCATCCATATCAATTTCTTCATGTTCCTCTCAATATATTAATGGTGCACAATGATGCATGTGCTAGAGTTTTTGAACCATAGCTTGACCAAGGAAAATTTTAGGAGCTACCTCTAAATTTAAAAATATAGAAAAACGATAATAGAATCAAGAAACACGAAACAATAAACAAAAGGAGATTACTATGGCTTAGGTAATAGAATCATGAAACAATGATCGAGTGATACAAAAGAAGATGAAAGATAGCCTATTGATAACAATATTTTTTCATTGGGACCACAAAGCTCAATAATTATATCAAACCCTTTTATTGATGTTTCAATTACACAAAATCTTCTATGTTTGATACTTATGAAAAAATAATTAGATTGCACTCTTGGACACCAATTTAAATTTATTTTGGTATTTTGACTACAATTGGTAATTTTAGAACCAATTCTACTATCATTGTCATGAGAGGAATATTAAAGGAGCTAGAGCACAATGATTAAAGAAAAAAATTATGAGTGAATGCAAGTAATGTGAAATTATAAAACCATGATGAGAACATAAGTTCCTAATAAACATGGAGTTACCTTTGATTTCCTGAGGAAGATAAAATAAAATAGGACAATATAGTTATAATGTTAATAAAATAGGCTTGCTTTTTCTCGCTTGCAACCTAACATGTGGTTGTTTTTTTACCACCATGGTTTAGTTGGTTTCATCAACCTTACGGACTTGAGGAGATAGAGGAGGTTGGGTTTACACATTAACTTTCCTAACATACAATGGACACTCTCTTTTCTGTGATTTGTAAGAAAGTATTCAAAATATCAATATAAAAAAACACAAAACATATTGTTGTAGAGTACTAGTTAACTATTGTCAAAATTTCTGCTATATGTGCCCTATTATTTTACACATTAAGTATTAGTTTTCATATTTCCAATTTGTTGTTGTGAGTTTATACAAGTTTCCATTTATGCTCATTACATCATATCAAATGTAAGTCAATTCTAGCCCCCCTAGCCTCCTTGGGAATTATATTAAAKTTCCAAGATGTCAATGGGGGGCATCTCTTCTTGCCTRTAGGTTGTTTCCTATAGTAGAAGGAAAAAAGAAAAAGAACAATAAATGTCTTTCTGGAAATATATTGTTAGCTATGGTGGTGATTCTCCTTGCAAGTAGTACATCTTGAGAAAATTGTCTATGAAGGTCATTCTCAAAGTTGTTCAACACCCAATTGCATAAGTCTGCAACAAGTACATCAATTCTAAAGGGGATTCCTAAACACCTTATAATATATCCCATCTAAATAACTTCCCATTTTTTAACAAGCTAGTTAGGGAATTCATCCTACCAAATAATAAGGGCCTTTGCCTTTTCCTTTCTGACCACTACACATGTTGTCCTAGTGAAGATATGAAAACAATACATCATTCCTTCTATGTTTGAGTTCAAGTTTGAGAGCAATGTTGTTTGCAAGATGCACATTAAGCAGTTGTTCTCCATCAAGAATGAGAATTCCTCTAATCCACCCTTGGAACCACTCTTCAAGATGCAACTATATGCAACTTTATGAAAAAAATGTGACTTATGCAACTATATGCAACTTATGAAACTATATGCAACTATATGCAACTATATATCAACTACATGAAACTATGCAACTATATGCAACTATATGAAAATATGAAACTTATCCAACTATGCAACTATGCAACTATATGCAACTTTATGCAACAATGCAACTTATGCAACTATATTGCAACAATTTCGTATGCAACTATATGACAATTTTGTATGCAACTATATGCAAATATTCAACTATATGCAACTATATGCAACTTTATGCAACTATATGAAACTATGCAACTATATGCAAGTTATGCAACTATATGCAACTTTATGCAACAATGCAACTTATGCAACTATATGCAACTATATTGCAACTAAATGCAACTATATGCAACTGTGTTGGTACCACACACGTATATTGGCACGATAAATTATCTTCTTGTTTTAACGAGTGTAGGTACCACCAAATAGGTATTTGTCGGATCTATATTTCTTGAGTGATGATCAAGATATACTAAGAGGGGTTGAAAATGAGACGTATTGTACTAGATCTACCGGTTCTAGATCAACTAGATCTGAAAAGGTAAGGAAAATATTTCGTAAACGCATGCAATTTTTTATTGCCAACGGAGGGTCATGTAATTATGATGCTGAGAGCATATGTGACATTGAATTTCCCTTGAGTTATAAACATCTAGTGCAACGATGGGCACCTAAGGAGCTACCTGAAGTGGACACAGATTTCTTCATTTGTGGGAGGATGTATCACATTGCTCCTTCGTCCTTACATGGATTGGGTTTATTTTCCATGGATGGCATAAAGGTTGGCTATGGCACCGTAACTGAATTGATGGAGTATGTCAGACCATTATATAAATACAATCACTGGTTGATGTTGGTCCAATATACGCGAAGTATGCGGAGATACAGAGTTGCTGCAAATTATATACAACTAGTAGATAACAATCAAAATAAAGGGGCAACTATGTATATTGATGGAAGGCCAAAAGATATTGGAAACATTGCGGGCTTGATAAATAGTACACGACCAGTGGAAAAAACTAAGAAACCGAATTGCATATTTGAGAGATGTGAAAGAAATCGCATATTTGTATGTGCAACAAAAAAAATAGTTCCAGGGGAAGAGTTGTTGATCAATTACAACTTAATTTGAATATATGGAGGGGGTGCAACTATGGGGGTAAATATCTTACATACCATTCAACTCAACCTTTTATCAATCATTGTTACAATTTATCGGTGCAATATTTCAATTTTTACTGCATATATTTCATTTTTCATTATTTATTTTTCATAACTCTTGTTGATTAATTTATTGTGTCAACATCTATCCAGGGTGACTGTGAGATATCACAGACTACATCTGTCCAGGGTGACCGTGGAAAGACACCCACTGTGCCACAACAGGTAAATGTTAAATACAGTAACAACCTATGACTACAACAACTAAATTTCATAAATTCCATTATTTTTTTTTTCTGATATTACTACAATATTTCATTTTTTTAATGTTACAGGTGAATTTCATAACTTTTATTGATTGATTTATTGTGTCAACATCTGTCCAAGGTGACCATGGTAGAAAATCACCCGCTACATCTGTCCAGGGTGACCGTGGAAAGGCACCCGCTGTGCCTCACTAGGTAAATGTTAAATATAGTAACAACTTATGACTACAACAACTAAATTTCTAAAATTTCATTATTTTTTTTTTCTGATATTACTCCAATATTTCATTTTTTAAATGTTACAGGTGAATTTCATATCTTTTGTTGATTGATTTATTGTTTCAACTTCTATCCAGGGTGACCGCGTCCGAAAATCACCTGCTACATCTATCCAGGGTGACCGTGGAAAGGCACCCGCTGTGCCTCACCAGGTAAATTTTAAATACAGTAACAACTTATGACTACAACAAGTAAATTTCTGAAATTTTGTTATTGTTTTTCTGATATTACTTCAATATTTCATTTTTTAATATTACAGATGAATTTCATAACTTTTGTTGATTGATTTATTGTGTCAAAATCTGTCTAGGGTGAACTGTGTCTGAAAATCACCCGCTACATCTGTCCAAGGTGACCGTGGAAAGGCACCCGTTGTGCCTCACCAGGTAAATGTTAAATACAGTAACAACTTATGACTACAACAACTAAATTTCTCAAATGTTAAAGTTCATCTCATTAATTTTATTCATCAATGTATTGTGGCATGGTCAACGTGGGAAGGATCCCACTGAGGATATTGATGAGGAAAAAATATTTTATTCGACTGACCCAATGAAAACTGTAATGAAGGCCTTGAAGAAGTATAACACATAATATCTCGATTTTCTTAGCAAAAGACCCATGACACTAGAGGACAGGGCAAGAATTGTAGAGCTACAAAATACAATAACTAATTTTGGGGTAAGTGGCATCTTCACATAATTTTATCAGCTATGAAAATTTCATATCCATTTTTTTGTTTTATATTTTGTATATGATATGATAAAATAAAGTTTTCCGCTTGTAGGAATTTTTAAACCTCGTGCGTCGGGAACCTATCAATCCTGCAACTGCTATAGGTAGCAGTGATGGTCCAATGCAAAAACAATGTCGACATAACAAAGTGCTAGTGAGGGTTTTTGAGCCTCCTGAGGTTCCACTCAAATCCATTGATTAGCGAAATGATTTTGACCAGCATGACACACTGGAGCATGATGAACCGGAGCCTGGGACTCCGCATGACTCCAGAGAGGAACGTATTGTAGATGGAGAGGAAACTATTTTGCATGGAGCAGAAGGAATTAAAAGCACCAAATCACTAGATGTCACCTTTCTGGTGGATGACACATGTGTTTCAATCAAGATTTAGAAGATTGTAGTTAATTGTTAATTAATTGATTCATTTTTTTGATGAAATTGAAATGGACATTTGTTGAGATTATTATAAATTAATGGATAACATGTTTCTGCAGGAAACAATGTTTTCTATAGAAACTTAAATGACAAAGCATTGGAGTTGTTTGGCCCCACCATTCGCACACAGTCGAATGGCCAAGATAGCAAAAATAAAGATGATTTAATAGACCACATGGTAAAATTGTTCGACAACACTTTCAACAAGAAAGTGGTTACAAAGTTAGCCAATGAGAATTTAAAATATACCAGGGCCTAGTATAGGGAGAAATTGCAATTAGACCTCAAGCACGAGCGCCCTCCCATGGTTCCAGAGAAAGAGTGGATGACCCTGATAGAGGATGGAAAGGAGAATTTTTTTTAAAAACAAGGAAGACATCCACGAGTTGTTCAAGCAAAGTACAACACATGTCATATTATCAGTGAAATATGATCATTTATGTTTTTCTTTCCTGTTTTAAGTAACAATTCCGATATCTAATTTTTTTCAAAACTTCCATATGTAGGCTACCAGACACCTCCAAAGCAACCAAGGCCAGAGTGGAAAAATACGACCAGCATAAACTAGGTCAGGGTGTCTATGGAAAACTAAAAGCCCAAATAGTAATATTTAAATGATTAACTGTGGTTAATATTTATTTAACAGTAGCGAACAAATATATGTTTTTGTTATTGGTATTTTTAATGGTGTTATGCATTACAGTTAAATATGTTCGACACTACTGCCAGCGAGGAGGACCTAAATCTTGGTTACAAGCATGGTTTTAAAAGTGTGATTGAATATAGAAAAATCTTGGGCCAGACTACTATCTCTCAAGCCATGTAGGTAAATCAAATGAATAAGGAAACCATAGTAGCATGCTTGTAAAGTCTATTCATATTTTATTATATCACCCTTAACTAAGTATTTACGTTTGTTTTCAAGCAATAGTGCTACTGCAGCAGTGAATGTAGTGGTATTCAACAGACACCACGTCATACAAGGATGCACATTTCCAATGATAGTGGAGAGAAGAGTACCCATTCCGGTATGTATGCTTCAGAATTAGAAATATTCACTGTGTTTGTAGATATTTATTTCCTGACTTATACTTATATATTATCTTCTCAAAATTGAAGAGCATGTATCTCAGGACAGTGATCTGTGAGAGGAACCAAGTGGACAAGAAATTAATGCACCAACTGTCACAGCTACACATACAGGCAAAGAGCAATAGGGTAATGTTAATCAAAATAATGAATTAGTTATTTCAATTATATTTCAACATATCGATATGATCATTTTCGTTGTTGTAGTTCACGACCCTGAACAGATGCCTTGACGCCCTTCTCAGCGATGTACCAAAATTATGGTACATGAGCACATGGAAACAAAAACAATAGAAGGACAGGGCACACAAAATACAATGTCCTTGGATGATTATGATACCCCAATTGTCAATTTTATGAAGGTAAAAAAACATAAATCAAAGAAAAATTAGATGTATAAATTCATGAATTGTATTTGGATGTTTATTGATGTTTATACGTTCATATTCTTCAATGTTTATATGTTCATATGTTTTGATGACTATCCTAGTTATGCATGAATGTCTATATTTTTTCTATATAAAGAAAATCATTTGTTGGGTATGGGGAATTGAGAGCGATGTGA
>JZKD02S1726502.1:532992-544313 GCA_000966675.3 Picea glauca
CTTAACACATCATGTTTGAATAGAGGGTATAAACATTGGATATCACTTTGGTATATATCCTTGAATGATTGTGGGAATTTCATTATGAACTTTGGAGTCACAAGAAGATATAGTAGGACTAGGAACCTACTAGACATAAGGCTTGTGTTGACCCATGTTCCCATCCACCGATCTTGATAAGGACAAGATATTGATATGATCTGAAAGACTTTGAAATTCCAAGTCATAGGGACTATAAAGGGATATATATATATATATATAAGAGTAGTGTAACTTAGTGGAATGTATAGGGCTATACGGGCTCGAACCTTAGACCTTCTCGATAGAACAGATCAAAGTTATTATTATCAAAATAATTTGAACTATTCCAAGAACCCAACATGCATTTTATCGCATTGGGCTCTTTCCATGTCCATGTGGATTACACTACCATTGCATTGGGAACATGTTGGCATAGCTAGGGGAACACATGCTACACCACCACAGGTAATTTTCTAGATTTTTTTTTAATTACACAACCATGAAAGACAAAGGCTTGGTGATGGTGTATAAGCTACAAAATTTCAAGTATTATCTTCTGGACCATTCCTTAAAGTTGTCCATTGATAATTTAGTGGTCAAGTATTTGGTTAACAATACAATGTTGGAAGGTTAGTTCTATCGATGTTTGCTACTATTTTAGGAGTTTGATTTTGAGGTGGTGGTTAAACTAGGTAAATAAAATGTGGGACCTAATCACCTATCGAAAATCCACAATTGGAACAATGTTGGGATAGCTTATAAAGTGTTGAATGTAGATATATTTTGCATGGAAGTTGTAGTTCTTGAATTCTTCACTAATATTCAAAACTTCAAATATAAATCTACATGCACTAGAAGAATATGGTAATAGTAAAGATTGATAACTCATAATTAAGGATACAAATTATTAGTTAATCATATGGTACTTGCACACATTAGCAATGGATGATATTCTTGACTACTATGTGTTGGATCATGAATGATAGGTGGTGCTCTAGGAATCCCATGATGGACATAGAAACATACATTATAGTGAGAAGACACAACTATCACAATATAAATTACAATGAGACACGTTGGATGTAAATATCATTCAATTCAAGGCTAGAGTGCACTCTCCACTCCATTATTCATATTATTATCTTCATTCACTCCTATCAATACATATTCTCCCTTTATCTTCTATCATTCGTTTACTTAGCGTTCATATGTGTGTGTGTGGTTAAGATTTTGTACTAAAAATATGTTATAGTTGTATTGGTCAATGTAAAAATACAAAAAAGGGTTTTTCCCACAATCTATGATTCATACTTTGTTAAACAAATTGATGCTTGTCTACCAAAAATGCAATTGTATCCTTTCATGAGGATTGTGAACTTTTACTAGAATAAAGCCTACTTTAAAAAAACATGTCAAAACCCTTACCTTTTCATTGTCCTTTCGCCGGATCCATTAGCCCATACAACTTGATAAGAGTTGTCCACAAGATGCATTTCCATCACCAAGACCTGCATGAATCATAAAAGACAAATTCTTTATATGAGTAAATAATTAATAAACAAATAAACATGCATTTAGTTATGTAAAATAATATAGAAAAAAATTAAGTGGTCGCATACCTTAATGAGCTTCTCTTTGTTTCGATAATAGGTTATTCTCTACTGAACAGGGCCAACCACGTGAAAGTGGAAGCTCATAAGACCTCTCTCCCCCCCCTCACATCGCTCTCAATTCCCCATACCCAAAAAATGATTTTCTTTATATATAAAACATATAGACATTCATGCATAACTAGGATAGTCATAAAAACATATGAATATATAAACATTGAAGCATATGAACATATAAACATCCAAATACAAGTCATGAATTTATACATCTAATTTTTCTTTGATTTATGTTTTTTTACATTCATAAAATTGACAATTGGGGTATCATAATCATCCAAGGACATTGTATTTTGTGTGCTCTGTCCTTCTATTGTTTGTGTGCGTCCATGTACCATACTTCTGGTACATTGTTGAGAAGGACATCAAGGCATCTGTACATGGTCGTGAACTGCAACAACAAAAAATGATCATATCGATATGTTGAAATATAATTGAAATAACTAATTCATTATTTTGATTAACATTACATTATTGCTCTTTACCTATCTGTGTAGTTGTGACAGTTAGTGCGTTAATTTCTTGTCCACTTAGTTCCTCTCACAGTTTACCCTCCTGAGCTACATGCTCTTCAATTTTGAGAAGATAATATATAAGTATAAGTCAGGAAATAAATATCTACAATCACAGTAAATATTTCTAATTCTGAAGCATACTTACCGGAATGGGTACTCTACTCTACACTTTCATTGGACATGTGCACCCTTGTATGACGTGGTGTTTACTGAATACCACAAGATTCACTACTGCAATAGCACTCTTGCTTGAAAAAAAACATAAATACTTAGTTAAGGGTCATATAATAAAATATGAATAGACTTTACAAGAATGCTACTGTGGTTTCCTTATTCATTTGATTTACCTGCGTGGTTGGGGAGATAAGAGTTTGGCCCAAGCTTTTTCTATATTCAATCACACTTTTAAAACCATGCTTGTAACTAAGCTTTAGGTCCTCCTTGGTAGCAGCAGTGTCAAACATATTTAACTGCAATGCATAACACCATTAAAAATACCATTAACAAAAACATATATTTGTTCACTACTGTTAAATAAATATTAACCATAGTTAATCATTTTAATCTTACTATTCGGGATTTTAGTTTTCCATAGCCACCCTGACCTAGTTTATGTTGGTCGTGTTTTTCCACTCTGGCCTTGGTTTCTTTGGAGGTGTCTGGTAGCCTACATATGGAATTTTTGAAAAAAAATAGATATCGGAATTGTTACTTAAAACAGGAAAGAAAAACATAAATGATCATATTTCACTAATAATATGACATGTGTTGTACCTTGCTTGATCAACTCGTGGATGTATTCCTTTTTTTTTAAACAAGTTCTCTTGTGCATCCTCTATTAGCACCTTCAACTCTTTCTCTGGAACCATGGGAGGGTTCTTGTGCTTGAGGTCTAATTGCAATTTCTCCTATATTGGGCCTTGATATATTTTAAATTCTCACCGGATAACTTTGTAACCACTTTTTTGTTGAAAGTGTTTCCGAACAAGTTTACCATGTGGTCTATTAAATCATCTTTCTTTTTTCTATCTTGTCCATTCCACAATGTGCGAATGGTGGGGCCAAACAACTCCAATTCTTTGTCATTTAAGTTTCTATAGAAAACATTGTTTTCTGCATAAACGTGTTATCCATTAATTTATAATAATCTTAACAAATGTCCATTTCAATTTCATGAAAAAAATGAATCAATTAATTAACAATTACCTGCAATCTTCTAAATCTTGATTGAAACACATGCGTCATCCACCAGAAAGGTGACATCTAGTGATCCAGTGCTTTTAATTCATTCTGCTCCATGCAGAATAATATCCTCTCCATATACAATACGTTCCTCTTCGGAGTCATATGGAGTCCCAGGCTCTGGCTCATCATGCTTCGACGTGTCATGCCGGTCAAAATCATTTCACTCATCAATGGATTCGAGGGGAACCTCAGGAAGCTAAAAAAGCCTCACTTGCACTTTTTTATTTCGACATTTTTTTTTCATTGGACCATCACTGCTACCTATAGCAGTTGCAGGATCGATAGGTTCCCCACGCACGGGGTTTAAAAACTCCTACAAATGGAAAAATTTACTTTATCAGATCATATACAAAATATAAAACAAAAAAACAGATATGAAATTGTCATAGCTATTAAAAATATGTGAAGATGCCACTTACCCCAAAATTAGTTATTGTATTTTGTAGCTCTACACTTCTTGCCCTATCCTCCTGTGTCAGGGGTCTTTTGCTAAGAAAACCTAGATATTCTATGTTAGCCTTCTTCAAGGCCTTTTTTATAGTTGTCATTGGGTCATTCGAATAAAATATTTCATCCTCATCAATATCCTCAGTGGGAGCCTTCCCACGTTGACTATGCCACAATACATTGATGAATAAAATTAATGAGATGAACTTTAACATTTGAGAAATTTAGTTGTTGTAGTCATAAGTTGTCACTGTATTTAACATTTACTGGTGAGGCACAGTGGGTTCCTTTCCACGGTCACCCTGGACAAATGTAGCGGGTGATTTTCGGACACGGTCACCCTGGACAAGTGTTGACACAATAAATCAATCAACAAAAGTTATGAAATTCACCTGTAACATTAAAAAAATGAAATATTGCAGTAATATCAGAAAAACAATAACAAAATTTCATAAATTTAGTTGTTGTAGTCATAATTTGTTACTGTATTTAACATTTACCTGGTGAGGCACAACGGGTGCCTTTCCATGGTCACCCTGGACATATGTAGCAGGTAATTTTCGGACACGGTCACCCTGGACAGAAGTTGACACAATAAATCAATCAACAAAAGTTACGTAATTCACCTGTAACATTTAAAAAATGAAATATTGGAGTAATATCAGAAAAAAAAAATAATGTAATTTCAGAAATTTAGTTATTGTAGTCATAAGTTGTTACTGTATTTAACATTTACCTGGTGAGGCACAAAAAATGTCTTTCCACGGTCACCTTGGACAGATGTAGCAAGTGATTTTATGCCACAGACACCCTGGATAGATGTTGAGACAATAAATCAATCAATAAAAGTTATGAAATTCACTTGTAACATTAAAAAAATGAAATATTGCAGTAATATCAGAAAAAAAAATATTGAAATTTCATATTTAGTTGTTGTAGTCATAAGTTGTTACTGTATTTAACATTTACCTACTGAGGCACAGTGGGTGCCTTTCCACGGTCACCCTAGAAAGATGTAGCCTGCGATATCTCACAGTCACCCTGGATAGATGTTGACACAATAAATTAATCAACAAGAGTTATTAAAGTAATTGTAACATTAAAAAAATGAAATATTGCAGTAATATCATAAAATAAATAATGAAAAATGAAATATATGGAGTAAAAAATGGAAATATTACAGCGATAAATTGTAACAATGATTGATCAAAGGTTGAGTAGAATGGTATGTAAGATATTTACCCCCATAGTCGCACCCCCTCCATCTATTCGATTTAAGTTGTAATTGATCAACAACTCTTCACCTGGAACTATTGTTTTTGTTGCACATACAAATATACGATTTCCTTCACGTCCCTCAAATATGCAATTCAGTTTCTTAGTTGTTGACACTCATTGTGTACTATTTATAAAGCCCACAATGTTTCCAATAGCTTTTGGCCTTCCATCAATATACATAGTTGCCCCTTTATTTTGATTGTTATCTACTAGTTGTAAATAATTTGCAGCAACTCTGTATCTCTGCATACTTTGCTTATATCGAACCAACATCAACCAATGATTGTATTTGTATAATGGTCCGGCATACTCCATCAATTCAGTTACAGTGCCACAGCCGACCTTTATGCCATACATGGAAAATAACCCCAATCCATGTAAGGACGAAGGAGCAATACGATACATCCTCCCACTGATGAAGAAATCTGTGTCCACTTCAGGTAGCTCCTTAGGTGCCCATTGTTGCACTAGATGTTTATACCTCAAGGGAAACTCAATGTCACCTATGCTCTCAGCATCATAATTACATGACGCTCCGTTGGCAATAAAAAATTGCATGCGTATACAAAATATTTTCCTTACCTTTTCAGATCTAGTTGATCTAGAACTGGTAGTTCTAGTACAACACATCTCACTTTCAACCTCTCTTAGTATATCTTGATCATCACTCGAGGAATATAGATACGACAGCTACCTATTTGTTGGTACCTACACTCGTTAAAACAAGAAGATAAGTTATCAAGTCAATATATGTTTCTGGTACCAACACAGTTGCATATAGTTGCACAAGTTTGAATGTTGCATAAAGTTGCATATAGTTGCATATTGTCACTAAAAAACATGATAAGTTGCATTGTTGCATATAGTTGCATAGTTGCAGTTAGTTGCATATAGTTACATACGAAATTGTTGCAATATAGTTGCATCAAGTTGCATATAGTTTCATAAGTTGCATAAGTTGCATTTTTGCATAAAGTTGCATATAGTTGCATACGAAATTTTCATATAGTGGCATATAGTTGCATAAGTCACATATAGTTGCATAGTTGCATATAGTTGCATAAGTTGCATTGTTGCATGTTGCATAAAGTTGCATAAGTTCCATAAAGTTGAATAAGTTGCATATATTGCATTGTTGCATATAGTTGCATACAAAATTGTTGCAATATACTTGCATATAGTTGCAATATAGTTTCATAAGTTGCATTGTTGCATAAAGTTGCATAGTTGCATAGTTGGATAAGTTTCATATTTGCATATAGTTGCATATAGTTTCATAAGTTGCATTTTTGCATAAAGTTGCATACAAAATTGTTAGTAGTT
Source organism: Picea glauca (assembly GCA_000966675.3). Taxonomy (NCBI): domain Eukaryota; kingdom Viridiplantae; phylum Streptophyta; class Pinopsida; order Pinales; family Pinaceae; genus Picea; species Picea glauca. The sequence goes on from JZKD02S1726502.1 coordinate 539,489, forward strand.
TTTTATCAACATATATCCCCCGATGCTCAATGGAGAACTAGATTTGAGACCCATCAAAGAGTTCAAGTGGGGATCGATAGTTTGGAAATCCATGATCCTGGAATTTCACATATTTGGAAAGCGCCTTTAGTGGTTGGTGGGGAATGGAGGAAAGGCTCGAGTTGGCAATAATGTTGGGGTTGGTTGTGACAGATATTACAATATGATCGAGTTGTTGTTTAATCCATTGTATGCATAGGGTGTAATGGTTTTGATGAAGTTGTACAAACTATAAAGGAAAGGGTTGTGGTCTTCTATATGGAAGACTGTGAAGGCATTGAACCTGAGAGGAGACAATGGGATGGAATACAATAACTATAGAAGTAATTTCACTAGCACCTAAATGTACATAAGGGAGAGGGAGGACACATTGGTATGGGGAGCCAACAAATGTGAAGGCACATACACAGTTCAATTGGGTTATAAGGTTTCCTTCCATCCATTGTAGGAGAACCACACTAAGTGGTCCATGTAGAATATAGTGTAGAAGGTTAAAGCTCCTCATAAAACACTTTTTTGTGGTTCCTCCTTGCCAATACAATATTAACATGGGATAACATACAAAAAAGTAGTTGACAAGGTCTTCGCATCTATCCTTTGTGCAAAAGAATGAAGAAACTATTTTCCACCTCTTCATAGCTTGTCACTTCTCACGGGAATTTGGGCAACAACCAAACGACTCACAAATGGATAAGGGAGTTGTAGTGGCTTTTCAATAGCGATGTTAACTCATTATTGGAGGAATAAGAGGTAAGGAAAAAACACCATTCATTTCCTCCTTTTTTCTATGGGCCATGTGGGTGGCATGAAATGGCTATAGTTTTAAATACATGGTCTACTCTCTTCAATTTTTTTACAATATTGAGAGTGCATACAATTCATTCCTTTTTAGCCCCAAGCAAAAGAAAGATAGGGTTGTTTAAATTTGGATGAATATGTTTCGTGGGGTTTCTTTAATGGGGCCTCTCAAGGGATTCTAGGGCCTATGGAGTAAGACCTATTTACATAACAAAACACCATTGGCGGTCCTTTGAGTAGAGAGTGACATTGATCATAAAAATGACTAGCTAGTACATTCACAAAGTATTGCTACATAAAATATTTCCCGCTGCTCTATTTATCATAGCACAACCTTAACCATATTTGAGATAACCTAAACCCAAACTACCTCCTTGCTAAATTAGGTTACTCACCACCTAGGAAGTTCATCACTTAATAAAAGGTGCTTGAATCCGACATCATATAAGTTACTTTGTTGCACTTCAACACTTAGTAATGATTATACAATTGCAATACATGTGTGGTTAATGATGGTAGGTTACTTGGTTACTCTAATATAATGTTTTGATTGACAATGCATCACAAAAGGATTTATGAGTATCTGACATTGTATATGCATGATTTAGTGATTTCAAGGGTACAATATTCACAGATTTGGGTTTTCACATTATTTATGTTTATCATTAAGATGAAGTCATGTTCTAGACCAAATGTGGAAACATCATTGCACATGCATTTCTACTCACTTTGACATTTGATTATATGCTACATAGTGGTTTCGAGTGTCCTTGGTTGCTTAAAAGGCAATTGCAATTTGTTGTTTCAATCATGGTTTAGAATGTTATCTTGGCTTACAACATTGGTTTTGATAGGTTAAAATCATCCCAAAGGCCCATACTTGATTATTAGAGTTGGGGTTGGTTGAAGGCATGGATTTGTTACAGTTTTGTTTCCATGGTTGTATTGGAGTGCTTTCCTGTAACACCCTGTTTCCCCCAAATTTGTAATTAATCCTAATATAGGAATTACCATGCTAAAGAATGATGAAAATGTGAATGTATGATGTGAATGGACCTTATGAGGAAGGTCGATGAATGTAAATAACATTATGAAATTTATATTGCAGGACTGCTAAGAGGGGATGTACTGAAAAATAGACCACGATGGTGGTGGAAGGCACCTGGAAAGGTGGCATTAACTTCCACCGAGAATTAACACCATATTTGGATTCCACTGGCCCGGAGAACCAAAAGTAGTTCGCTGGCCCCGAATTTAATGTCTCACAGGCTGGTAAGCGGATGGATTAGTGAGGGATGGGATGGTGAACCACCCATCCATAGAGCCGTTAGGCCTGACCAGACGTGAGGATAATCATGCCACACGCAACCTCACAAGAGGATAAGCCATAAGGTAGAAGCGATTGGGGGTCAGACGCGAGGGGAACTATGGAATTATGCAGAGTGAGTGATAGCATAGAGGAAGGATTGAAACCTTCACTCCTGGTCATTGGAAGACAGAGAGATGCAATCTCATAGCATCATGGTCTCAGCTCGGGGGTGGCTAGTGGTAAATCCGTTGGGAGTCGCTACGCCTACAGTTGGGTGGAAACAAGCACCCCTCTCAGTAGTTATTTAACCTTGGCATTATTTCTGATAAGTGTTCTGCCTCTGGCACATTGAAATATGTGTATTTTGATAACTATGCTCATAAGCTGCGGAACTGTGAATGTTTTCGTTATAAGAATGACTATATGATGTTTAATTAGTACTAGTAGTTGTATATGCTTATAACAGAAAAACCACGCATGGCTTATGTTGATAAATGAATTTAATTATGCTTAAGTTGAACCAAGTCAGACTTCCAGCCCATTCTCGGGAAGTTGTTTCCCCTTATCTGTCTCCAGGGATGCCCCAGAATAGGTCTCTTCACAAATATTCCCTCCTTGGGATGGTTTGCCAAGAACCTGGAGAAAGGACCTGAATGGGCATGTCTTGATAACCCTGTACGAGGAGGAATGACCCTCTTAAAAATTTTGAGGTAGCAGCATAGGGATAAGCAACGAATCGACGGATGAGATCCCATCAGAAGACCTAGGGCCATTCACAACCGTTAGATTGACGAAAGAAACAAGGGTGTTACATACCTTGCCCCTTTTCCCTCTATCTTTGTGAATAGTGAGGAAATCGGGATCATAGACCCCCAAAGTCCATGAGAACATTTGGACCGTTGATCTTTCCACATCCATGAAGTAGTGGAAGAATGTGTGAGGTGGGACAGATCTGAGTCGTTAGATCTTAGCTAGAAAAACCCAACAAATGTCGGATCCGTTAAGAGATGCATGAGGGTTAAACCTTCGTGAATAGTAGGGATAAAATCCCGACAAGAGGGATGACACATCGAGATATCGGTACTCGGGGAATCAGAATTCTCGAGGTCGAGAAAGTCAGGCCATTTCAAGTCCCGAGACAACGAAATGGTCTGGACCGTTCATTTGTGCAGACACGTGGTGGAAATCGAGAGCCCATCGGTATATCGACTACCGGGGTTTTGAGTTGACAGAGAATTTCCGTCATCGGGGTACCAAAAACTCTAAAATCACAATATTGGATCAAGGCCGTCTATCAACCGGGACATGTGGCGGAGATCCAGACCATCGGGGAAGTCCTGATAGAAAAGTTAATAGGTGCATCGGGGTTCAACATTTTGCGAGTCCTGAGGAAAAGACTTCTGGAGCATCAGAAGTCGCGAAATCGTGAGAGACGATCAGAACCGTCCATCTTGAGGAGGACGTGTGGAGGAGATCAGAGTGTTCGGGAGGTTTCCCAAAAAGAAAGTCGTCCATCGACATTTCGGGATTCGGGAAATCGGGAATCCCGTGGACAAGAAGTCCTTGCAATTCTAAATCGCGAAGTCTGAAATTCCGACAAGGAAGGGAAAGCTCCATCGTGGGGGGGCCAGCTATCAACATAGCAGAGAATCGGGATTCGAGAGATCGGTAATCCTGAGAACAAATTTATTTAGGCATTTGAAACCCTGAAGTCCCGATAGAAATCAGGGACCGTTGGTTTCATGGGCGATCACAACCGTTGATCGCACTAAAGGCGACAAGGGGTTGTTAACTGACGTCATATCGAGAATCAGAGGATCATGAGTCCTGAGGACAAATGAATTTCGGCATTGAAAAGTCTGAAACCCCGATAAGAAGTGTGGTTGCGGTCATATGGGGGAAGGTCACATGGACCAAAGGTCTAGCCCAAAGGGCTAGTTGAAGTCAGAGAGCATCGACTTTTGGAAGCCCAAAACCCCGAAAGGAGATAAGGCTGTGGTCTGGTGAAATAATGGTCATATGGGCCAGAAGTTTAGCCAGGAGGGCTAGCGCGTAAAGGGGCACATCAGCAAATCGAAGATCGGGAGTTCAAGAGGACAGGAACTCTTGTCAGCGGGAATCACGAAACCCTGAAACCCGAAATTATCATCGGGGAAATGTCATAGGCGCGTGAAGAAGAGGCCATGTTAGGGAAATAAGGACCTCTGGGTCGGGTTTAGTATTTCGCTACTGCGAGCTTCGGGGATTCTCATTGTTGAGAAATCAATGAAAAAGTTTGATTTTAGGTAGTGGGTATGTTACAAAGTGGTATCAGAGCATGGTTACAACACTTGGCCTGCTTGGGCTCAGGCACAAGCCGTGTTAAAAGATATTGTTGTCTGCGTTTCTCTTTAAGGAGAAGGACTACAGAATGAAACTATAATTTGGAAATTTCTATAACCCCTCTATTAAAATGGTAACTACTCTCATAGGAGTAGGGGTGCACAGATCATTATTACTGATAAGATCTGAGTGCAAATAACAGAGGTAGAATAAATTGTGCTATGAAGCTGCACGAGCCGGGAAAGGGACATGAACTGAGTTGTTCTGTTTTAGTGTAACGATGACTACCTACTAAAACAGGTAGAGTCTCTTGCAATTAAGATGGCTGGTTAGGTAAGGATTAATACCCAAAGGAAG
>JZKD02S1726502.1:545341-561617 GCA_000966675.3 Picea glauca
TAACTTGACTGGGTTGAAAATCCCCAGGCGATGTAGAAAGAATTGGAAGAAGGGGAGAGCCCTCAATTCTTTCTTTGACTGTGCATCACGCTTTTAGGGGATGAGAAAGCCAGTAAATTGATGAATGAAAATGCTTTGACACCATAATAATGATGGTTGTAATGTTGTGAAAATGATTGAGAACTATTGTGTCACACTCATGAAAAACATTAAGGATAATGTGCATACTGATATGCTAGACATGCCTGAAAATGTTTTAATTAATTAAACACTATGATATTTGCATTTCAATTTCATGACGATTAATATGCCTATGGTGTATGTCTTGTGTAGAAAGGAATAATTTTAGAAACTGTTGAGGAAGACAGTTGCCAATAATGAACAACCTCAAGCAGAGGGTGACCATGGAAAGGCTGTGGTCGAAAGGTTGTTGAAGGGACTGTGGAAATCCCGCTAAAGTACTACTGATAAGGTAGAGGACAGAGAAAGGGTGCAAGCAGCCAAGAACAAGTATAAAGGTATTCATGCCTATGTGGCACAGGGTATGAAGGGATTTGGTAAGAACCCCTTCCGAAATATTTATTATTGCATGCTATACCTGAAAATTGAAAGGGTAGTTGTATGCCTTGGATACCTGAGTAGGGTATGATTCGGGGAGGATGACCTGAATAATGGAGGCATGAACCTCTGGTACTAAAAGACCGATTGTAACCTTCAGAAAAATTCATGAACTGATATGTCATGAACACATGGACCAATTAAGGAACGATTGGAAACACAAGTGTTCATGGATAGCACGTTGCTTGGAATTACTTCCAGGAAATGCATATTTGCATAAAATACAAACAATGGATTTCTCATTGAGGAAGGAGGACCTTCCAACATTTTTACTCACAAGGTATAGGTGTTAGAGAAAATCCAATGTGGGTGGCCATGAGTGTTGGCACTATGAATATTAATGAAGGCATAATGTGTGGGGGAATTCATGCGAAACTTTTAAGTTAATATGTACTAATTGGGGTCGTGATCGGCCTATAGCAAGGAGCGTGGATCCTGTTTTAAGAATGAATGAAAAACAACTAAAACCATATGAGGAAAGGATAGGTTAAATCCCAACACCCCATGACCCAGAACCAGTCCTAAAGTGTGACGAACTTGAAATCAATGCAAGAATGCATTGGGTATGAATGTGGCCATGGATAGCGGCACATTTGTTAAAGCCCTTTGAAATGTTGAATTACGTTTGAATATATATATATATATATATATATATATATATATGTACATAGAGAATCTAATAATTTGTTTGGTTGATTGAGGAATGAATTGCAGGAAACAAAGGGTCATGGATATGGCAGTAAGGCAAGCCCATAGGAAAGACCGATTACCTGCTGGATCAAACTACAAGAATGGTATTTCCTTTTGAGGAAGTAATTTAATCATTTAAGTGTGCACAATTCTGAGATTGTTATGACGATGTGGTAAAGGTGAAACTAAATGTATATGCATGGAAAAGCTAACAATTTGTTTGGCCAATTGAAGTTGAAAGTGCAGGAAGCAAAGGGGTCTTGGATATGGCAGCATTGTAAGCCCATAATGAAGTCCAATTGCCTGCTGAGTCAAACCATTATGGGGAGGAAAGTCCCATAATTATGAACTTGGTTCCTGTGCGGAACAAATATGAAAACAAATCGTGAGAATGGACAAATCTGTGGGTGACAGGTTTGCAACAAAATTTTGAAAGTTAGAATTGATAATGATGTCTCGTGAATTTTGTATACCTGTGATACAGGTGAGAAGAAAAGACATGTTCAGAAGGGAACAAATGAAGGCTGTCAAAACTGAAGATCATGAACATGACTACTACTGAGCCATGAAAACCCTGTGATAAGTCATGATCGCTTAAAATAAAATTGTGTTGAGGTAACACCAGCCGGAAGGACGACTCAGCAGAGCAAGTCCGAGGGACGCCTCGATTGTAAGACTCGATAGAGCCTCTAAAATTCTTCCTATGCGATAAAACCTTGGCAGGGAAATATGGATCGCCTGAGGGACTGTATAATGGTGAAGGGGATGCTTGAGCCTGGGCCTGGAGGGTGAGTGACCGCAAGGAAGAGGAGACCTTAATATTTTTTGAAACTATTGGGGTAATGCACGCAGTGGGTAGTTTCCCGTGCGGGAAGAAAAACCTTGGAAAGAAAGATGAAAATTATGATGGCTCTTGTGAGCTATTGAATTGGAATTTTGCATCCTATGGGTACATCAAGGAGGACGATGAGCATGGATAACAAAATTATCATGTGGATACAGATCCATAAACTACACAGATAAGTATTGTGCTAAGAATATGAAATTTTTTCTTTTTCTTTAAAATTTGAACATCAGTAAGATGTTTTTGCACAAAATTGTGAATTAATGTGCTTGTTGTCTAGGAATTATTGAAGGAAGATGACGAAGATCAAGACTTCTGAAGTGGCTGAATAAGAAAGGCATGACATGTGTCTTGAGAAAGAACACCGAGGATGGTGTTCCTATAAGGGGGAGGGAATTGTAACACCCTGTTTCCCCCAAATTTGTAATTAATCCTAATATAGGAATTACCATGCTAAAGCATGATGAAAATGTGAATGTATGATGTGAATGGACCTTATGAGGAAGGTCGATGAATGTAAATAACATTATGAAATTTATATTGCAAGACTGCTGAGAGGGGATGTACTGAAAAAGAGACCACGATGGCAGTGGAAGGCACCTGGAAAGGTGGCGTTAACTTCCACCGAGAATTAACACCGTATTTGGACTCCACTGGCCCAGAGAACCAAAAGCGGCTTGCTGGCCCCGAATTTAATGTCTCACAGGCTGGTAGGTGGATGGCTTAATGAGGGATGGGATGGTGAACCACCCATCCATAGAGCCGTCAGGCCTGACTAGACGCGAGGATAATCGCGCCACACGCAACCTCGCAAGAGGATAAGGTGTAAGGTAGAAGCGATTGGGGGACAGACGCGAGGGGAACTCTGGCATTACGCAGAGTGAGTGATAGTAGAGAGGAAGGATTGCAACCTTTGCTCCTGGTCACTGACAAACAGAGAGATGCAGTCTCACAGCATCGTTGTCTCAGCTCGGGGGTGGCTAGTGGTAAATCCACTGGGGGTCGCTACGCCTACGGTTGGGTGGAAACGAGCACCCCTCTCAGTAGTTACTTAACCCTGGTGTTATTTTTGATAAGTGTTCTGCCTCTGGCACCTTGAAATATGTGTATTTTGATAACTATGCTCATAAGCTGTGAAACTGTGAATATTTTCGTTATAAGAATGACTATATGATGTTTAATCAGTACTAGTAGTTGTATATGCTTATAACAGAAAAACCACACATGGCTTATGTTGATAAATGAATTTAATTATGCTTAATTTGAACCAAGTCAGACTTCCAGCTCGTTCTCGAGAAGTTGTTTCCCCTTATCTATCTCCAGGGATGCCCCAGAATAGGTCTCTTCACAGAGATTCCCTCCTTGGGAAGGTTTGCCAAGAACCTGGAGAAAGGACCTGAATGGGCAAGTCTTAATAACCCTGTACGAGGAGGAACGACCCTCTTAAAAATTGTGAGGCAGCAACATAGGTATAAGCAACAAATCGATGGATGAGATATTGTCGGAAGACCCAGGGCCATTCACAACCGTTAGATTGATGAAAGAAACAAGGGCATTACATACCTTTCCCCTTTTCCCTCTATCTTTGTGAATAGTGAGGAAATCGGGATCATAGACCCCCAAAGTCCATGAGAACATTTGGACCGTTGATCTTTCCACATCCACGAAGTAGTGGAAGAATGTGCGAGGTGGGACAGATCTGAATCGTTAGATCTTAGCTAGAAAAACCTGACAGTCATTGGATCCGTTAAGAAATGCATGAGGGTTAAACCTTCGTGAACAATAGGGATAAAATCCCAACGAGAGGGCTGACACATCAGGATATCAGTACTCGGGGAATCAGAATTCTCAAGGTCAAGAAAGTCAGGGCATTTCAAGTCCCGAGACAGTGAAATGGTCTGGACCATTCATTTGTGCAGACACGTGGTGGAAATCGAGAGCCCATCGGTATATCGGCTACCGGGGTTTTGAGTTGACGGAGAATTTTTGTCATCGGGGTACCAAAAACTTCGAAATCACGAGATTGGATCAGGGTCGTCTATCAGTCGGGACACGTCGCAGAGATCTAGACCATCAACGAAGTCCCGATAGAAAAGTCAATAGGTGCATCGGGGTTCGACATTTTGCGAGTCCCGAGGACAAGACTTCCGGAGCATCAGAAGTCGAGAAATCACGAGAGATGATCAGAACCGTCCATCTTGAGGAGGATGCATGGAGGAGATCAGAGTGTTCAGGAGGTTTCCCAAAAATAAATTCGTCCATCGGCATTTCGGGAGTCAGGAAATCGGGAATCCCGTGGACAAGAAGTCCTTGCAATTCGGAATCGCGAAGTCCGAAATTTCGACAAGGAAGGGAAAGATCCATCGTGGGGGGGGCAAAAGTTAGCATAGCGAAGAATCGGGATTCAAGAGATCGGCAGTCCCGAGAACAAATGTATTTAGGCATTTGAAACCCCGAAGTCCCGATAGAAATCAGGGACCGTTGGTTTCATGGGCGATCACAGTCGTTGATCACACTAAAGGCGACAAGGGGTTGTTAACTGACGTCATATCGGGAATTGGAGGATCGCGAGTCCTGAGGACAAATGCATTTCGGCATTGAAAAGTTCGAAACCCCGATAAGCAGCGTGGCTATGGTCATATGGGGGAAAGTCACGTGGACCAAAGGTCTAGCCCAAAGGGCTAGTTGAAGTCAGAGAGCATCGAATTTTGGAATCCCAAAACCCCGAAAGGAGATAAAGTTGTGGTCTGGTGAAATAGTGGTCATATGGGCCAGGAGTTTAGCCAGGAGGGCTAGCGTGTAAAGGGACGCATTGACAAATCAGAGATCGGGAGTTCGAGAGGACAGGAACTCTTGTCAGCGGGAATCCCGAAACCCCAAAACCTGAAATTATCATCGGGGAAATGTCACAGACACGTGAAGAAGAGGTCGTGACAGGGAAATAAGGACCTCTGGGTTGGGTTTGGCAGTTCGCTGCTGCGAGCTTTGAGGATTCTCATTGTTGAGAAATCAATGAAAAAGTTTGATTTTAGGTAGTGGGTATGTTACATTTCCATGTTATTTCATGGTGATAGTTGTCTGGAGGAATAAGTGTTGTAGTGCATTGTTTATTTCTATTTGAAGCCTAAACTATATGATATGCAACCCCAACCTAGCACTGCAAACTAAGTGTTTGAGACCTCAACAATGATGATGGAAAACATATATTGCATGGACTATGGTTTATTGCTTTGGACTTTGGATGATAGAGTGATTTGGCAGGTATTAGGATTGCAAACTTTTGTATGGTTGTTGATTTCCTTGATATTGATTGGCAGTATGAGGATTGATCACCATTGTAATGAACTACTTGGATGATCAGGGTTGTGGGTGAGAATCAATAGTTTGTTCTCACTCTCTTCATTTACCCTTCTTTGCTTGGTAGTCCATGATTTGTGTTGTCAAAGTGTATTAAAATACTATGTGGCCACAAGTTGAGCCCTTGCTTCTCAACTTCATAAGTAAATTTGGGTTTAGCCTACTCCAAATATAGATTATGTTGTTTATATTTGCATATGGTTGCATACGAAATTGTCATATAGTTGCATAGTTGCATAGTTGCATATAGTTGGATAAGTTGCATATTTGCATATAGTTGCATATAGTTGCATAAGTTGCATTTTTTCATAAAGTTTCATATAGCTGCATATAGTTGCATACAGAATTGTTAGTAGTTTTTTATCAACATATATCCCCCGACACTCAGTGGAGAACTGAATTTGAGACCCATCAAAGAGTTCAAGTGGGGATCGATAGTTTGGAAATCCATGATCCTGGGATTTCACATATTTGGAAAGCGCCTTTAGTGGCTAGTGGGGAATGGAGGAAAGGTTCGAGTTGGCAATAATGTTGGGGCTGGTTGTGACAGATATTACAAGATGATCGAGTTGTTGTTTAATCCATTGTATGCATAGGGTGTAAATGGATAAGGGAGTTGGAGTGGCTTGTCAGTAGCGATGTTAACTCATTATTGGAGGATAAAGAGGTAAGGAAAAAACACCAGTCATTTCCTCCTTTTGTGCTATGGCCATGTGGGTGGCATGAAATGGATATAGTTTTAAATACATGGTCTACACTCTTCAATTTTTTCAGGTATTAGGTTTTAAATACATGGTCTAGAGTGATTTGGCAAGTATTAGGATTGCAAACTTTTGTATGGTTGTTGATTTCCTTGATATTGATTGGTAGTATGAGGATTGATCACCATTGTAATGAACTACTTGGATGATCAGGGTTGTGGGTGAGAATTAATAGTTTGTTCTCACTCTATTCATTTACCCTTCTTTTCTTGGTAGTCCATGATTTGTGTTGTCAAAGTGTATTAAAATAATATGTGGCCACAAGTTGAGCCCTTTCTTAGTTGCAGTTAGTTGCATACGAAATTGCATATAGTTGCATAGTTGCTTAGTTGCATATAGTTGCATATTTGCATATAGTTGCATATGAAATTGTTGCAATATAGTTTCATTTAGTTGCATATAGTTGCATAGTTGCATATAGTTCCATATTTTCATATAGTTGCATACAAAATTGTCATATAGTTGCATAAGTCGCATATAGTTGCATAGTTGCATAAGTTTCATTGTTGCATAAAGTTGCATGTTGCATAAATTTGCATAAGTTCCATAAAGTTGCATAAGTTGCATGTTGCATATAGTTGCATATTTGCATATAGTTGCATATAGTTGCATAAATTGCATTTTTGCATAAAGTTGCTTATAGTTCCATATAGTTGCATAGTTGCATATAGTTCCATATTTTCATATAGTTGCATATGAAATTGTCATATAGTTGCATATAGTTGCATAAAGTTGCATAAGTTGCATAAGTTGTATTTTTGCTTAAAGTTGCTTATAGTTCCATATAGTTGCATAGTTGCATATAGTTCCATATTTGCATATAGTTGCATACAAAATTGTCATATAGTTGCATAAGTCGCATATAGTTGCATAAGTTGCATAGTTGCATAAGTTTCATTGTTGCATAAAGTTGCATAAGTTCCATAAAGTTGCATAAGTTGCATGTTGCATATAGTTGCATAGTTTCATATAGTTGCATTGTTGCATATAGTTGCATAAGTTGCAATATAGTTGCATAAGTTGAATAAGTTGCACTTTTGCATAAAGTTTCTTATAATTCCATATAGTTGCATAGTTGCATAAGTTCCAAAAAGTCACATAAGTTGCATAAGTTGCATGTTGCATAGTTTCATATAGTTGCATATTTGCATATAGTTGCATACGAAATTGTTGCAATATAGTTGCATAAGTTGCATAAAGTTGCATATATTTGCATATCCCCCGACGCTCAGTGGAGAACTGGATTTGAGACCCATCAAAGAGTTCAATTGGGGATCGATAGTTTGGAAATCCATGATCCTGAAATTTCACATATTTGGAAAGCACCTTTAGTGGCTGGTGGGGAATGGAGGAAAGGTTTGAGTTAAAATAATATTGGGGTTGGTTGTGATAGATATTACAAGATGATTGAGTTGTTGTTTAATCCATTGTATGCATAGGGTGTAATGGTTTTGATGAAGTTGTACAAACTATAAAGGAAAGGATCGTGGCCTTCTATATGGAAGACTGTGAAGGCATTGAACCTGAGAGGAGACAATGGGATGGAAGGAGGGGGTTTCCTCTCTCAATCTTGTCCAAGGACCCAAGACCCATACCTAGTACTCAAAATATCTTATTGATGCCCATACTCCCACTTGAATGCTAAAGATACCCTCAAGAGGTCATCTATGGTGGTTTGAGGTGTCATTCATGAAATTTGAGCCCTAGAAGTTGCATAAAACCTTGAGAGATTGGGTGTTCTAGTTTGATGGCCATGGATGCCTAGAATCTTTGTACTTTGACTAAGACTTGGGTTCCCCCCTCAACCATATCAAGGCCTTCAGACCCATAACTAATGCTCAAAACCTTGTGAGAGCACTAACATCATTTCTTAGAGGCCAAGGATACCCCTCTGGAGTTTATGTGTGGTACTTTGAGGCATTGTTCATGGATCTAGACGACTCAAAGATTTATTTAGAACCTAAGGCATGGCCTTCTTCCCTATATCATTTCCAAGACCTTAAGACACATACCAGCTACTCAAAAACACCTTGTGGCACCGACATCCCCAACCATAGGTTGGAATACCCTCAGAAGGCCTTGTGTGGTTATGCGAGGCATCCTTATTAGCCCTGGCTCGTTGAAAGATTCATTTAAGGCCTAAAGTTCATGTTTTCTCCCTTGACCATGTCAAGGCCCCGAGATCCATACCTAGTGTTCAAGAATGTTAGTGTTACCTATATACCTAACTGGCAAAGGATGTCTTCGAGCGATCATTTGTGGTGGTTCAAGGTGTCATTTATGGGAAGAATAAGAAGTGGGCTGCAAAGAATATTGTAGAAGTGATGCAAGAAACAACACCTCCCACCATGTATTACAAGTCTTGTGAGAGAAAGTGACACACCAAGACTGCTGGAAATTACACCTCGATAAATGCCCCAAACACTTCTAAAATCTAAAAGAAGAAGTAGTTGCACTACCATTCAAAAGAAGGTAGCATTAATTAGTTTCATTTCCATTCAAAAGGAGGTAGCATTAATCAATGACAATCCCAAAAGGAAAAAAGATATGACCAAATTATTTCATGACTATATCCACATGAGACAAGCTAAAGTGGATTACGTGTTTGATCTCAATTCACAATTGAATTTGATCTCTACACAACTAGTTTAAAATATTGGCCTAGAGACTCATGGTCATTCACAACCATATCACTTGGGTTGGGTGAGACAAGACTTGGATTAAGGATCAAAGAAAAATATGTGGAACATAATATTCAAGACAAGGAAACAAGGTTTGTGTGAATGGTTAGTGATTCATTTGGGTTTATGTAATGCACCTACAACTTTCATGTGCTTGATGAATGATGTGCTACAACCATTTATTTAATCAATTTAAAATTATATCTAGATGACATACTAATGTTCAACAATATATATTAAGAGCACATACAGGATGTGGAACAAGGACTAGAGACACTAAAAATAGATCAATTGATCATGAATTTGAAAAAATGTATTGTCAAAAAGTGTCCTTGATTTATCTTAGACACATAATCAATGGAGGAGCACTAAGGGTGGATCAAACAAGATTTCAAAGATCGACCAATGGCTTATTCCTACCATCTTGACAAAGATCAAAAGTTTCATGGGAGAAATGCAACACTTGAGGATGTTCATACAAAACTTGAAGATTTTCATAGAAAACGTTTAAGAAACAGTTGCACCATTACACGCCATGACCGCCAAAGAGAAGAATTTTCATTGGGGCAAGCCACAACTATGGGCATTTGAAGAACTGAAGAGAAAGATTGGAAATCATCTAATCTTAGCCATGCCTGATTTACGATGACCATTTGAACTAGAAACAAATGCAAGTGAGTATGTTTTAGGGGTGATGCTTCTGCAAGGATGGTTGTTGTGTTACCATTCAAAATTGTTTCATGAAGCAATGTTGGACTAGCCCACATATGATAAATAACTATTTGTTGTTGTGCAAGTAGTGAAGAAGTGGAATCATTATCTCATAGGGAAAGAGATATAGTTGCACATAATATTGTCCCAAGTCTCAGAGACAAAAACATCTCTAATCATGTTAATGCCTCTTAGGGTTGAGAACTAGGTTGTCTCGATGAAGGTTTTTCTTTCATGAAAAATATGGAGGACTAAGACTAGGAAACCATGGTAGACTCCAAAGTGAATGATGCCATAGGGTGTATGCTTACGAAATCCAATTTGGAGAAAGTAGAGGAAAACAGCAAGATTAAAAGGCAGATAACAAATTTGGAATCTACATTGATCCCTAAACCATTGTTTATGTAACCGTTGGCCATTAGGACACCATATGAACAACTTGAAGACAATCCCAAGATAATTTCCAAAGTAAAGTGAGCCCAAGGGTTATTGTATAGAGTTAGGGATACAATTGTAACCAACATTGAAGAAATATTAAAGTTGTTGATGGATCTATGGGAATTGATGAGTAAATCCTTTGTCCTTGACACCAATATTATTTATTTGACCATCTCTTTGAATCAATGACTTACTAGATTCTCTAAAAAGGAGATAAAATGATGGATTAGTGATTTTGTTATTAATAATTCTCGGATTGATTCATTGATTCAAGAGAAATGCATAGAATTAAGCAAAGTCCATAACAAAATATTTTCCTTAAGGGTGAAATAGGAGGTCCCAATGGAACCCATCATGGGTTACATGAAGACTTGGGTTGATAAAGCATTGGAAAATATATCTAAGGCCCTATAATATTTAGTTAAGAATACAATCAGGTTTCAAGAAGCTTGCTAATGGCATGAGAGAGTGTAAAATCATCGATTTCAAAGAAGAACAAGCTCACTTCCAAGTTTTCAAGTCTTCCCCAATTTTGTAAGTTTTCTCCAGTTGACCTCCAGTTGAGACCTGGGGCCCAACCTATGAGTGCGTCGGGATTTCATGTATTGGGGGTTTATGAAGTGGTTCTCTCCCCTTTTCCCAAAATATAAACTCGCGATGACCGCTATGACAAATCAACGACCCTCGTCTCCCATGATCCGACACTCCAGGTTCTTCCTTTGCAAATCAGGATTTCGCGACTCGCGAATTCTGAGTTGTAGCTTTCTCCACACTCCCGACTCCCAAATGTCGATATTTCAAAGCGCCAAATCAATGGCTCTCACTCCTTCAGATATGATGGCTACTATTCCTCCTAAGCTTACAAGTGTTGAAAGACTCTCACCCTTATCCTCCCCATAGATCTACTAGATCCAACGGTCCATAGAAATCAATGTTTCTCCCTATGGGAATTTCCACCATCCATTTAGACTCTCGATAATTCCTTGCCAAATAACTTGGTGTCCACCTTTCTGATCTTGATTCCACGAGGTGACTTCAAAACCTCGTCTTTTCTCTAAACTTCTCCAAGTCTCTATCCTTCTTGAGCTTGATCCTCACTGCAAACTCAAGGATTCTAAGGATTGAAGTCTCTATATGTTTACCCGCGCTTGGTTGAATTTCTTCACTTTGACATTCAGAGCATTGGGCAGAAATCACATTGCATTGGCATCCGCAGGGACCATCTCAATGATTTGTTTTAATTAAACAGTTGGATTCCCCTTGTCCGTACCAGTTCTGATTTGACTGTTCACCGCCTAGGGAAAATACCCTACAAGGGGACATCCTATGTCCATATCCCAATTGGCATGCGACTACCCGTCCTCGTTGCAATAGCATCTCAGACAGTCTGCCGAAAACCCACGGGTTGAGGACGCAGACCCCTAGGCCCAGCCCTGAGAGCCAATACTTTTCCCGAAGTTACAGGTCCATTTTGTCGACTTCCCTTACCTACATTGTTCTATTGACCAGAGGTCGTTCACCTTGGAGACCTGATGCGGTTATGAGTACAATCATGCATGGGCAGTACTCGATCCTCCAGATTTTCAAGGGTCGCTGAGGGTGCACCGAACACCGTAAGATGTGCGATGCTCTTCTAGCTAGTGTACCCTATATCTGGTTGAGCCAATTTCAGGGTGGGCAAGCTGTTAAAAATAAAAGATAACTCTTCCCAGGCCCCCCGACGACGTCTCCAGATTTCCTAACATTGTCGTCAGTTATAGGATGAGGCACCAACAACTCTAAAAAATGGGTTTCAATTTTTTTGACTTTGGATGGAAGGTTGTTGGGTTTATCCAACTTCTATGTGTCTAATGATGAATGTTCCCTTTTATAGAAATGGATTATTGACAAATCATTGGAAATCCATTCATTAGTTTGTAGGGATTTTCACATGATTGATGCAAAGGAGGAAAATGAGTGCATGTTGTCTGTGATATTTCTTGAAGGGGAAAACATTATGGAATGCCCTCAAATGTTTCCTCTATGCTTCTGAGACACTCTACAAAGCCTCAGTCTTCCTACCTATCAACAAGTGTGAATCATAGGATATGGGACACTTAGGGTCCATCCAACAAAATTATTTTTTTAAATGGCAGTAAAGGCCCTATATTATCTCATTTATCATGGGGTTTTTCAAGATCTTATCAAAGGCATTCCCCTCCTAGAACAAAGAGCTAGATAGTTGGTTAATCAACATTCTACATACAACTCTTTCATATTATTCATAAGGACCAAACTTTTATGAAGAACATTATGGAATGCTTCTAGATTTTTTTTTATTCTATAGAGAACGCTCTGGAAAACCTCCATATTTTTTGTGATGCCTCATTGTCCAAGCTCCAGTGGGACAAAATGGAATGTTGTAGACAATGCCTATGTAAACAACGCCTATGTAGACAATGCCTATGTGAACAGACCTGGATCGTGAGAATAGTGAGGAGGAGAAGGTTGTAGGGTCCATTTTGGATGACATACATGTGTGCGTTCTATTTTTTTTCTTGCATCCAGGGCAAAGAGGGGGGGGAAATGAGATTGAACTTGACCTTTCAAAGCTCCACACAGTCAAAACATATTTTTTTTTGGTAGACAAGGGGAAAAAAAATTAGAGGCAACTTGGAGAAACCATATCTCAATGCAAAAATTATGGGTGGGATTGGTGGAACTACCACTCACCATTCTCAAGCTTGCTCACAGTGTGCCCTCTAGCTTAGTCTCTTTTGTGCACCCTCTATATCAGTCTCCTCCACCCTTGATCTCCTTCTCCGATGTGCCCTTACGTAGATGTCAGGGTTTGGGGAGTTACTCCTTCTGTGATCTCCTCGGATCTACTCGTGGTGTTCTCTCCTCATCTATCCTCGACTCTCATGTTCTCTCATCGACTCTCCTCATTTTATCTCCTCGTTTTCTCTCCTCACACGCAAGTTTGAAAAAAAAAAATGGTTTGGTTTATTATATATATTATAATTATACATAATTTATATTTTATATAATTAATATATATTATAATTATATATAATATATATTATAACTTAATTTATATATTATATAACATATTAAAATTAATCATTAAATATTGCATCTATTACACCACTAATATATGACCAACCACCTATTCCACCACAACTCGGCATAGGTAGCACCCATGTCCCCCCTCCCACCCCAGTGATCTTTCTAGAAAGACCTCGGTAGAAAATATTTCCAYCACTAATGATAGATAAMCTAGATTTTGTTTCCATATATCACTTCTTTACAAGTAAGTAAGGCCAATATCCTCCAACAACCCTTCATCACTCTTAGGTATTAGCATAATCTCACCTTGTCAAGATGAATCAATAGAAACTTAACAACTGGAGTCTCATTTCACTTACATTTTCTCTACATTTGTCGACCCCTCTGTTATAACCTTATAATTCATAGGATCATCTGTTGACTGGAAATTTTTCACTCTGGGTGTATAGGTTGCAAATAATATTTCATCTCTGCAAATTATTTTCAAGAGAAGTAGTGCACCAAACCCTCAAAAGTCATTAAGCCTAAGTTTTTCCTCATAAACTGCATTCATTCCTGGAGAATAAAGAACATGCTTAGATTGACGGTCGATCTAGCGATGCGTAAATCAATGGCTGACAGTGGATTCCGGACCCCCCCCGACTGTCTTGTTTTTAACGGGGGGGGGGGGGGTTCCAGAATTGGGATTAAAAAGGTGGCACAGATTTAGGGTTTTAATGGAGGTGCGCAGGTGGACGGTCTCCAGGCAATTCCGGACCCCCCCGGTCGTTCTGCCTTTAACGATGGGGGGGGTGGGGTCCAGAATAAGGCGGGTTTTTTCGGTGGGCCCTATCTATACATGTCACCCGATCCCATCACCTCTTTTGCATTCTTCGTCCACCTCAGCGCCACTCATTCCCTTGTCTTTTCATCCCTGAGCCACCTCATGCCCATCACTCATCCATGCATAATCAGACTTAGGATGAACAAAAAGAACAATAGGTTAGTTAGATTAAAATAATAATAAATGTTAATAAACTGGATTAGTTAATAATTAGTTGGTTAATTAATAATAAATCAATTGTTAATTAATTAATTAATTAATGATTAATACTTTAGTTAGGTTAGTTTTAAATTAAATAAATTAAATTAATAAAATAAATCAAAACATACAAAACCAAAAGATTAACTAAAACAATTAAAAAAATAAAACAAAAATAAAAATAACAAATTATATAAAACAAAATATATAAAAAACAAAAAACATATAAAAATCAAACAAAACAAACATTAAATATAAAACAAAACAATTAAAAAATAATATAAAACCAAAACATATATAATAAACAAACTACATTAGAACAAAAACAAATAAAACAAAAACAAAACATAAAAACACGTAACAGATCATATAATTGAAAACTAAAAATCAAAAAACATAAAATGAAACTACCCTAAGTCTACCTCACTCATGCTCATGTCACACTCCACTCACCTCTACCTCCACGCCCCTTACACCTCACGGCCCCCCATCCAAACTCACATCAAATTAATCCACGGCCCTTAAATTTTCCGGACCCCCCCTCACCTTCCGGACTTTAACGAGAGGGGGGGTCCGGAATAATGGTTTTTTAAAACCACTCCCCCTCCACGTGGCATGATCCTATTCCTTCGGACCCCCCCCCCCCAAAAAAAAAACCTCTTACCACCTCAGGGGGGTCCGAAATACCGCTTTTCATGAAAAAAACTGTTTTTTTAATATTTTTTCCATTTTTGCCTATTTCATCATGTGTTCTTCTGAGGAGGTTTCTGGGCAAACGAAGACAGATTTTAAAAATCCGAGAGAGGTTTTTTCTCATCACGAGCTGAAGAACAAAAACCTCTCTCATTTTTTGCAATGGAGCTACGAGAAGAGAGAATAGAAGCTGACTTTCAGCCTCTTTTTTCGCATTTTCGGTTTATCTGTTACAGTCCCGATCTTGCAGGAGCTGTTACGGCCATCTGAGGACGAATTTGGCAAAACCAAAGGAGGTTTTTGTTAAGAACATACCCATATACAATAACCTCTTTCATTTTTCTCCCAGGTTTCATCGTTCAAGAGAAAAACACGTCTGTTCGGACCCATTTTTCGCAGAGAACCGATCTATCTTTCATGACATACAACTCCAAATTTTGTGGGAGTGGTGGCTATTTTTGGCCGAGGCGGTTAAACCGAATTTCGAAACTTATTGGAATGGTATATCCTATTTATTCAGAGGATTTTGATGTAAAATGGTTCGACCTGTGAGGTTCCTTGCTGGACTGTGGGCTGTGTTTGGCGAGAGAACTCTTTCTGTACTCTTTAGATGAATGATCAGTAGTAGACATGTTGTTTACAGGATTCCTGTGCGGAGGTGTTGGTGGAGTTTCTCTTCTCTGTTGAGTGTTTTAATGTTATCATTTCATTTGTTTTCAATTTCTCATTATCATAAGAAGAGTAACAGAGCAGAATTTATTAGCGAATACTCTGCATCTGATCTTGTGATAATCTTTATGTTTCTCCTCTAAAAAGCTAACTTATGAATTCTTAATTGCTCATTTGCTCGCTTTTTACTCCCCTATTTATTTTTAAAATTGACACCATCAAAACTTAATTCGATCCATCACTTCCACTACCTTTCCCTATTTAAGAGCTTTGTCTAGATCTGAGAATGAATCAGATATTTAAGCGCAGACTCCATTTGACCAATGACCGTCCTTGTTGTTCCAAAACAACCATTTAAAAAACCCCAACCCCACACTTGCATAACTAGCCTAATACCTATTAAAACAAAGCTATATCAGACAGAGAGATCCATCTCTGAGTCTTGGAGGGCTAGATCCAAGACTCGAAGTGGTTTTGATGTTGCTTCTGTGACTGCTTCCGCAGCCTTGGGCAAATTATAGAGTGCTAACAAAATGGAGACTCCACTGGGGACAGTTCCCCAGTAGTACACTTCAAAGCTCCAGATCTGGTCGCTGATGGTGGACAGTGACCAGACACAAGAAGGCTAAGATCATTCACCTGGCGACTCCAATCAGCTCCAGACAGTGCCAAATCGAAGACTCCACTGGAGGAAGAACCTAAAGCATGGCCAAGCAGCCTAGAAAGACCAGGTACTCAAGCTCAA
>JZKD02S1726502.1:565354-577024 GCA_000966675.3 Picea glauca
TAAAAGATATAAACACATACCTCTTCTTTTCAACAATTAAATATTAGTCATCTTCTTCTTCATCCAGCTCAACATTTGTATCAGGATCTGGTTCAGAATCGATATTGGTGAAAGGATCATTCCTATCAATATCATCATCAACGTCATTTTTTCTAATATAGTTATCGATATCGTCAATGAGATCATCGTCTCCTACATTTGGATGATCAACTTATTCAACTTATTCGTCTGACACATCAAAGACCTGAGCCACCTGCTCTTGATCTGCATAATCATGATATTCTTCCTTGTTATTATATTCATCCTCGGCTACATGATTATACTTTATCGGTCTTCCTCTTGGATCATATCTAACAACATATGACCAACCTACTTTACCAGGTACGTCTGAGTAAAATAATTTCTCACATTGACTTGGAAGAACATAAGGCTCCGTACCTAGTTCAAATTCCCTTGTATTAACCATGGTAAATCCATTATCATGCTCAATAATAGTTTTTTCAGGATCACGTTCATGCATCTATAGCCTGTACCATTTAACCTCAAACAAAACTGTTTTAAAGGAATTAAAATCACACTCAATTATATCCTCTAAATGGATATAGTACCTATTCTCAGTTTCTTCCAGATTTTCGTCATTTATAGAGGAAATGTTGGTGACCTTAAACACTACAGCTATCCCACAATCTTAGGTTTTCATCTTATCATCCAACATTTTGATACGAAATTTATGGCCATTACACCACATAGCCTTGTGATGTTTCAACTGCAACATGGACAACAAGTAAAAAATACATTTCCAATTAATAAACCTCATATAGGACCTAGTAAATATATATTTCACAAATTAAACAAACCAAATACATTGAAAAATTGGGAAAAAACTAGGAAAATGTGGGTAAAAAATTTAACTTGTCTGTTTATCTTTTATACCAAAGGCTAAATCAAATTCCCTTGATGTAAGTTTAGGAAATTGATCTTTATGATGATGTGTTGTTTTAATCATCTTACTCACCCCTTCCCATGATAAACTACCAAAGTATTCTTCAGTATATTCTATCCAATGCTCCATCCAATCAAGGTTGTTTGCAATATATAAACGTAAAGCATCCCACTCTCGAGAAACTATATGATAACATAACAATTTAATATCATTAATTAGATATTGTTAATAAAGGAATAATTTAATAAATGTGTAATATATTAAATCTACGTCAACATCTAATAATTACCTTTCACAATCCTCATTTTACCTTTCCCCAATAGGACCTCCCCTTCAAATTTGTTGATGGAGTCGAGATGCCAAATACGAGGTACATTCATATTTTCTGTTAATTTAGGTGGATATTGACTAATATACACCATGCATTGATATACCATATATCTCTCAACCATAGAACCCTACGGACATGCTCTTTGTCTAACAAAAGCCTTTAGTGACTTCAACTACCTCTCCACCATCCACATCAACCTTGTGTGTATTGGTCCACATAATTCAATATCCTCAACTTGGTGTATGAGGTAGTGTTCTTGTGCATTGAAAAATGTTGGAGGTAGATACAGTTGCATTTGACACATTAGTCAGAGAATTTATCTCTTCCAATACCTTATATCGTCTTTATGGATTTCTTTTGATGATAGCCACCTACAAATGTCAATGTAATAAAATAATATCAAGGCATACATAAATTTGCAGATAAAACATAATATGTCAATAAGTTCCACTACAAATCACATAAGAAGTACATTTTCCTTATAAAACAATACTTACCTCATGTATTTGACAAGTACATAAATAATTTGTTTTATGTTGTTGTCAAAGTCGTCTGGGAGAGATAAAGGTAGAACATATTGTAACAAAAAACAAATAATTATTATTTGTTTCCAAAAAATGTGTACCAATAAGGAAATATATTATAACCTATTAATTAACTTAATGAATGTATGCCAGTCATGTGTTTTAACCCCACCAAAATCACCTTTTTCGTTAAGATATTTTGTATGTTCGGCGAAAACCCTGTCAGAAACCTAATTTTTTGAATGACCTCTTTTACAATAATGCTTTGTTTCTCCGTCAATAACCAAGGAAGACTAGTATTATGTTCATGACCATCACCATTAGAATTAATAATAACACTTTGCAATGCATGA
The DNA here is from genome assembly GCA_000966675.3 of Picea glauca. NCBI lineage: Eukaryota > Viridiplantae > Streptophyta > Pinopsida > Pinales > Pinaceae > Picea > Picea glauca. Next base: position 567,506 of record JZKD02S1726502.1, read on the forward strand.
TTATCTTCCTAGATGTCACAACAAATCTTTCCAATTCTCTCTTTGTCAGTCCTTCCATCTAATATTTGCCATAACAATTCTGTTATGTTCTTCCTGATACACATTGTATCAAATAGATGAACTATTTGTAGGTTCTCGTAGTATGGCAATCTACTGAATTGCATCGGGTAACTTTTCATTCCTCGTGGAAGCCCATTTGTGCCTTAACAACATTCATGAAACATCAACAAATTGAAATTAACACTAATTAATGGGACAAAATGAAATTAATACTAATGAAATTAACCAAAGATTTATATAATATGTCATACATAAATAATTTTCATACCTTGACGATTTCTAATATATTCCAACTTCCATAGGCGAGGTGTCATTCTTCGTGGTTTTTTTCCATTTTCTTCTTTACCATTGAAATTTTCTTTATCTGTAGTTCGATAACTATGGTTCTTAGGAATAAAGTGTCTATACTCTTCAAACACTTCCTTTCCTAAACTCCTTGAATGACGAGATTTTATCCTCAGACCACAAACTGGGCATGCAAATTTACCCTTTGTTTGAATACCTACAAGATATATGAATTAATGTAGTGCAAATTAGAGTTACAATTTAAAATAATGCATGATATTTTCAATAAACATATATAATTTTAAATCACAAAATAATGTAACAATATACCACAAAAATGTGTTAACCTGGGAGCATCATGAATTGTCCATTGATAGTATTCCATGGAATTGAAATCGCTTTTTCCCTATTGGTCTAGAGATGTCATACATAGTGACGCCAGCCCATAACTTCAACAACTCATCGATAAGAGGCTCAATATATATGTTCATATCTTTAACCTAGTACCTACCTAATTAGTTCAACATACTGCATGATTAATTATACTTATCTAGATGTCATTATATATAAAATAAATAATTACCATGCACGAAACAAAGAAATGAAATATTTTGTCATACTTTAAAGCAAACAAAAGATAATTAAATACCTGGAAAAATCATTGCCAACATTGTGTGCTCTCTCTTGATCGACATCCAAGGAGGAAGGTTATTGTTTATAACAAAAATAGGCCACAGTGAGTACGTAGAACGAAGCTCTCCAAATGGATTGACACCATCAGTTGCCAACGAAAGTCTCACATTACGAGGTTCTTCTTTAAAAATTGTCCACTTTTCTTCTATGTACTTCAATGCAGAACCATCTACAGGCATTCGAAGAACATCATCTCAACTTCTGTTCTTTGCATGGAAATCCATAAACTGTTCTATACTTTGGCACCTGAACAACCACTGGAAACGTGGAATTCTTCGAATATAACGAAGAACTTTGCGAGGCACCTTTTTTGACTCTTTATCGGTTCGATATATAATTATTTGTGATGTAGGAGCATCGTGCAAAGCCAAAGCACGCACCTAGCCAAGGAAATAGCTGAACGCAAGGGAAAAGAGCACGTTTTCATAAGAACCGTTTTGAATTTTGAACTCAAAACAATTAATGTAATAAGCTAGGAGGAATGCACTTGCATTTATGATTTGGAGATATGAACAGACCTAGGGAAATTACTCCCATATGTCAATTGTATTGAGGCATTTAAGTCTGTTAATGTAAGAGTAGGTAGATTTGAATTATAGATTAGACAGTTTAGAGTGTAGGAGGGAAAACAGATATAAACACCCTCACTCTTGTATCATTGTATCATTAGCACAGGATAGAAGGAGAGAGTTGTAGCAGAGAGTTGAAAAGAAGAATCCATGTATAGGAGCTTTGAATTAATATATGAAGCTTTGAATCAGATTTCATGGTGTTATGATGTTTTCTGTTTATACATGGTGAATGGTATACTTATGGTTGTTTTATTCTCTCTGTTATGCATTTGTTATGAGACTATGTTGTGTATGTATGATTTCATGTTGAATGTTTGAAGTCAGAGAGAGAGAGAATGAGTTTCAATTGTTTCTCTTCCTGAGTGAGAGAAGTTCCTGCAAGGAGTGTAGTGAAACGTCCACAAGGTGTGTGTTGACAAAGGTTCTGAGTTTTATCTCAGAAAGCTCAAGAGAGATACTATTGTTCTCATTCCAGCAGAAGTGCAGGTGAAGCACAGGAGCCGTGCAAGGTGTGCGCGGGCTAGTTGAAGCCTTAGAATTTATCAACTAAGGTTAAAGATTGAAGGATTGTTGTTGCAGAGGGTGCACAGAGTTGAAGAATCAAATACTTAGAAGTATTTGAAAGATTGTCGCAAGGAGTGCGTGCAAGAGTCCTTCTAAGACTCAAGTTTGCAAGTAAAATCTCAGAAGGGTTAGCACCTTTGAAGTGTTCAGAGAGAGACGAAGTGAAATCTCTTTGCAGAAGCCAAGTTTAGACAAGGAACATTAGTTCATTTCACAGAAGTCTTCAAGGAAGGAATGAGCAATCAGAATTCTCCGAGGAGAAACCCCGAATCGTGAAAAGAATTGTTAAGTGAAGAATTTTGGGATTTCGATAATTCGGGATTCAGAATACTGGGAATCCTGATGACAAGGATCCAGGGGCCTTTGTATTGAAAAACCCCGGAGTTGTGAAATGCGAAATATTGTGAAGTGGCATTTCGGCATTTCGGTGTTTCGGGGTTCGGGAACCCGAGGACACAGTGGTTTGGGATCGAGAGTCTTGAACTCTTGGTACCCAGAAGCCAAAAATAACATGGGTCATTAGATCTAAAGGGAGGCTATCAGTCGTTGATTCCGTAGAAGGCACCATTTCAGAATTCGGAGTTTCGAAGTGGTAAGGGAATGACAATCGAAGGCTTTTTCAAGTCCTGAAAGCCGGGGAGAGTGACAGGTGACAGGAATCCACATCAGAGGCCAAGGATAGTTGAGAAGATAGGTGGCACATACTCATTGCTAGGTAGTTTCAATACCCATTAACCGTTTCAGGGTTTTGGAGGTTGAAGAGCCAAGAGCCTTGCATCAAGATTCACGAAGTCATGAAGTCCAAAACTCCGAATCGGCAAAAAGTTCCATTGGAAGCCAACCTTTGCTGAACACATCGGGATTCAGAATTTTGGCACTTTAGAAGACAAGGGATCAGGGTTCCTTGCTCTGGAATTCCCGAAGTTGTGAAACGCGATATAGGCGTGGAGGAAGACGCGGCCAGACAGTTCGGGTTTTGGAATTTCAGGTTTCGGCGGGTTAAGGGGCCAGAAACTTCGACAACGGAAATCGCAATATTGCAAAACCTGAAGCCTGAAATTAGCGAAGGGCGCGGATTTATTGTGGTCAAGGATACTTGGGTGACGCCTTGTGTTTAATCATGTGGGCACACTCATAAGGACCTGTGGAGGAACACCATTGTGTGTGTGTGTGCTTCCCTGTGTGGAAATCAAAGAGTCAATCAGAATCAGGAGGGAAGATTTAGAACGATCCTGCACGGATCTCGGCCTGAGGGTTCGGGGGTCTGCATCATTTGGTATTAGAGCTGCAAAACAAGTCTTTTCTTTCTGTAGCAGATAAAATAGGAACATTTTCAGCCATGCTGCCGAGAAGAAGAGATAGGCCAATTCTTGATCCAGCAGTGGAGAGGGAAATGCACGAACTACGTGCTAGGCTTGATTCCATGGAAATAACATAGAGGTGCACAGTCAACGCTGGGGATATTAGCGAGGTCGAAATTGAAAATAAAGTTGGAAATGAAGAAGAAGTCACAGTCGAAGATGCTGCAAACGAATGCCTATTCAGGGTTGTTGCAAGGATAGGTGCTAGAGAAAAAATGGACATTCTAGTATATGAAGGAAACCTGGATGTTGAAGAGCTTCTAGGCTAGATTAGAGCTCTAGATAAATACTTTGACTATGAGGATGTCGAGGAAGACAAGAAAGTCAAACATGTCGTTACTAGACTTAAAGGGCATGCAACACTATGGTGGGATGAACTGCAGGCTGACAAATGCTGCAAAGGCAAGCATGAAATAAAAAACTGGGATAGAATGGTTGCGAAGATGAAGGCCAAATTTATACTCAAGGATTATCAAATCACTCTGTTTCGGAGGATGCAGAATTTGAGACAGAAGCTTATGTCAGTGAAAGAATACACTGAAGAATTCTACAAGATAAACATCAAAGAAGGTCATCGGGAAAGAGATGATGAAAGGGTTTCCAAGTACATGAATGGTCTGAGATATGACATTCAAAATGAGATGAGCATGATGACCCTTCGGAATGTAAAAGATGCTTATTAGATAGCTCTAAAAGCTTAAGAGAAGCTGAGCCGAAAGCAAGGTCAAAGAGGCCAAGGCAGAAGTTAATCCAGAGGCAAAACAATTGCCCAAGACAGAACTCAGAAACCTAAAGAAGAAGGGAAGAAACCTCAAACTCAAACTGAGAGAGGAGAAAGCTCACAAAGAGGGTAGTATGCTGATAGAAATAATTTTCCTCGAGCCAGAGGAAGAGGAAGAGGCTGAGGAGGTGAAGTAAAATGTTTTTTCTATGGAAAGATAGGACATAAATCTTATGAGTGTCCAGATAAGAAGAAAAATGGTGGTGAGACTCACATTGTCGAAGCTCAAGGACAAAATGTTGAGGCAAAAGATGTTGAGGGCGGAATATCCTTAATGATGAGGAAAGTTCTCTTAACGCCAGAAAATGAGACAAAGAACCCAGCCCAAAGGAACAGTCTGTTTCATACTTCTTGCAAAACAAAAGGCAGAGTATGCAAAGTCATTGTGGACAGTCGTAGCACAGACAATATCGTTTCTACAGAGATGGTAGAAAAGTTGGGGCTGGAGACTATAGTACATCCAATCCCATACAAAGTTTCGTGGCTACAAAAAGGACATCAAGTAAATGTAACTAAACAATGTTTAGTTGAATTTAAAATAGGAGGATATAAGGATGAAATATTATGTGATGTCATTCCCATGGATGTTTGTCATCTATTGTTGGGTAGACCGTGGCAATATGATAGGAATGTAATTCATGATGGGAGAAAGAACACATACACCCTGGAGAAAAATGGGAGAACGCACATGTTGTTGCTGATCAAGGACAAAGAAGTGAAACCAGAGGTGAGAAACAATGTACTTCTCATGAGTGGGAAGGAACTTCTTAATGAGGTTAAGAAGAAGGAAGACACACAATTTATTGTGGTCAGGAAGCCTAGAATTGTTTTGACTAGTACAAGAGTGGATGATTTACCAAAGGAAATCCAAAAGTTACTGGAAGAGTTCACTGATATAGTAGTGGATGAACTACCTTGTTCATTGCCCCCAATCAGGAGTATAAGCCATCACATTGATCTTATACCTGGAACCAGTTTACCAAACAAAGCAGCGTACAGGTTGACGTCGCAGGAGAATGAAGAAGTCAAGAGACAGGTCCAGGACCTAATGGACAAAAGATTGATTCGAGAAAGCTTGAGTCTGTGTGTTGTTCCAACAATGCTCAGCCCAAAGAAATATGGAGGCTGGAGAATGTGTACAGACTCAAGGGCGATCAATAAGATCACCATCAGATACATATTTCCATTACTGAGGATGGATGATTTGATGGATTGCTTGAGTGGCGCAAGATTTTTTTCAAAGATTGATTTGAAAAGTGGATATCATTAGATTCGCATGAGAGAAGGTGATGAATGGAAGACAACATACAAGATGAATGAGGGGTTGTATGAATGGCTTGTCATGCCATTTAGATTAACAAATGCACCCAGTACTTTCATGAGATTGATGAATGAAGTCTTGAAGGATTTCATAGGGAAATTCATCATTGTATATCTTGACGACATATTAATTTTCAGCAAGACAGAAGCAGAGCACTTAAAGCATTTAGCTACAGTGATGAAGAGATTACAACAAGAGAAATTGTTGATTAATATGAATAAATCATCATTTATGAGGACAAAACTCATTTATTTGGGTTTTTTTTTATCTCTGCAAATGAGTTGAAGATGGATTCGAAAAGGTGAATGCAATTAAGAATTGGCCATCACCGAAAAGTGTGTTTGAAGTTCGAAGCTTCCATGGTTTAGCTAGTTTCTACAGGAAATTCATCCAAAATTTCAGTGGGATTAGCGCACCAATGATGGATATGGTGAAGAAAAGACATAAATCTTTTCACTAGACAGAGGAAGCAGAGAAGAGTTTCAACCCGCTGAAGAAGAAGATCACTGAGCAATCAATTTTGGTTTTGCCAAATTTCAGCAAGACATTCTAGGTCAAGTGTGACGCGAATGGATTTGCAATAGGAGCAGTCTTGAGCCAAGATGACAGACCGATCACATACTTCAGTGAAAAACTGAATGAAGTGAAGGTTAAGTACTCCACATATGACAAGGAATTCTATGCGGTCATACAAGTGTTGTAGAAATGGAGGCACTATTTGGTTCCCAAGGAGTTTGTTTTGTACATTGATAATCATGCTTTACAATTCGTGACTCAACAGGAGAAGTTGAACCAAAAACATGTTAAATGGATTGAATTCATGTAGAATTTTACTTTTGTAACTAAGCATATTTCTAGAACTACTAACAAAGTTGTTGATGCTTTGAGCAAGAAATGTTTGCTTATGTAGGAATTCAAAGTCAAAACTTTGAGTTTTGATAACCTCAAGGAAATGTATAGGGATGACCCAGATTTTAAGGAAGCATATGAGGCATCTAAGAATACAATTCTTAGGGACAGAAGCCAGTGGACTGAATACATGATCCAGGATGGATTATTGTTCAGGGGTAATCAACTATGTATTCCAAAATGCTCCATGAGGGAGAACCTATTGAAAGAAAAACACAGTGGAGGATTGGCCAGACACTTCGGTCATGATAAGACGTTCTCAAAGTTGAATGGCTCATGTTTTTGGCCAGGGATGAGGACAGATGTTAATAAATTTGTGGACATATGCAGGATTTGTCAGCACACAAAAGGGAAAAGGCAGAACACAGGGTTATACCAGCCATTACCCATACCAGAAAGGTCGTGGGATGCAGTGAACATGGATTTCATATTGGGACTGCCAAGAACACAGAGAAGCTATGATTCGATCTTTGTGGTAGTAGACATATTTTCAAAGATGGCACATTGTATACCATGCCAGAAAACCATCGACGCAACTCATATTGCGAACCCGTTTTTCAAAGAAGTCGTCAGACTTCACAGCTTGCCAAGGAGTATAGTTTTTTATCGAGATACCAAGTTCGTGGGACATTTCTGGAGGACTTTGTGGAAAAATCTGGGAACAAGTTTGTCTTTTAGCTCAGCATATCATCCTCAAACGGATGGGCAGACAAAATTTGTGAACAGGAGCTTGGGGGATTTGTTGAGGAGCCTATTGACTGAACACCACAGTCAGTGGGATCATATTATGCCACAGGTGGAATTTTCTTACAATGACTCACTCAACAGAAGCACAGGGCAGAGTCCATTCCAGATTGTATATGGAATGCAACCAAGGGGAGTTTCTAAATTGAAATATGTGGAACAAACTGAATTCAGAAGTGCTAGTGTAGGGAATTTTGCAGAAGCAATGAAGGAGCTTCACAGCCAAATTAAGGAACGATTGCAGAATTCAAATCAAGAATACAAGCACAGAGAAGATCAACACAGGCAAGAACTTCAATTTGAAGTTGGTGATTTGATTCTTACACATCTAAGGAAGGAGAGATTCCCAAGGGGGACATTTAACGAATTGAATATGAAAAAGATTGGACCATGCAAGGTCGTGAGGAAATTTGGGGCAAACACATATGAGATTGAATTACTCGATGGGATCAGAATTTCACCGATATTCAATGTTGCGGATTTGTACCCTTACAGAGCTGAAGAAGCAGGAGAAGAGGAGGAACATAAAGAAGTTCAATGGACTAAACAAATGCCTATAGCTGAAAAGCCACAGATGGAAAGTATAATTGACAAGCAGATTAGCAAAAGGACCAGGAGGAAGGAGTATTTTGAATACTTGGTCAAATGGAAGGGACATCCAGTTGAAGATGCTAGTTGGGAGGATGAAGTAGAAATTCAGAAGCATGGACAGACTGTGAAAGAGCTCATGAATAGGATTTCATGAAAATTTTCAAGTGAGGGAGTATGATGCAGGAGCATCGTGTAAATCCAAAGCACGTACCTAGCTAAGGAAATAGCTTGACGCATAGAGAAGGGAAAATAACATGTTTTCATAAGAACCGTTTTGAATTTTGAACTAAAAAGAATTAATGTAATAAGCCAGGAGGAATGTACTTGCATTTATGATTTGGAGATATGAACAGAACTGGGGAAATTACTCCCATCTATCAATTGTATTGAGGCATTTAAGTATGTTAATGTAAGAGTAGGTAGATTTGAGTTATAGATTAGACAATTTAGAGTGTAGGAGGGAAAACGGATATAGACACACTCACTCTTGTATCATTGTATCATTAGCACAGGATAGAAGGAGAGCATTGTAGCATAGAGTTGAAAAGAAGAATCCATGTACAGGAGCTTTGAATTAATATATGAATCTTTGAATCAGATTTCATGGTGTTATGATGTTTTCCGTTTATACATGGTGAATGGTATACTTATGGTTGTTTTATTCTCTCTGTTATGCATTTGTTATGAGGCTATGTTGTGTATGTATGATTTCATGTTGAATGTTTGAAGTCAGAGAGAGAGAATGAGTTTCAATTATTTCTATTCTTGAGTGAGAGAAGTTCCTGCAAGGAGTGCAATGAAACGTCTGCAAGGTGTGCATTGACAAAGGTTCTGAGTTTTATCTCAGAAAGCTTAGGAGAGATACCATTGTTCTCATTCCAGCAGAAGTGCAGGTCAAGCACAGGAGTTGTGCAAGGTGTGCACAGGCTAGTTGAAGCCTTAGAATTTATCAACTAAGGTTAAATATTGAAGGACTATTGTTGTAGAGGGTGCACAGAGTCGAAGAATCAAATACTTAGAAGTATTTGAAAGATTGTCGCAAGGAGTGCGTTCAGGGGTCCTTATGAGACTCAAGTTTGCAAGTAAAATCTCAGAAGGGTTAGCGCCTTTGAAGTGTTCAAAGAGAGACGGAGTGAAATCGCTTTGCAGAAGCCAAGTTCAGATGAGGAACACTGGTTCATTTCGCAAAAGTCTTCAAGGAAGGAATGAGCGGTTAGAATTCTCCGAGGAGAAACCCCGAATCGCAAAAAGAATTGTTAAGTGAAGAATTTCGGGATTTCAGTAATTCAGGATTCGAAATACCGGGAATCCTGATGACAAGGAGCCAAGGGCCTTTGTATTGAAAAACCTCGGAGTTGCGAAACACGAAATATTGTGAAGTGGCGTTTCGACAATTCGGTGTTTCGGGGTTCGGGAACCCGAGGAGACAGTGGTTTGGGATTGAGAGTCTTCAACTCCCAGTACCCGGAAGCATGAAATAATGTGGGTTGTTAGATCTAAAGGGAGGCTCTTAGGCGTTGATTCTGTTGGATTACTGAGAGGGGGGGTGAATCAGTAATAGAGAAATTTAACCATATAATCCAAGTGTTATATCAATGAAGCATTATTATCCAATAAATGCAGAGTAAATAAGCAATG
>JZKD02S1726502.1:584627-598261 GCA_000966675.3 Picea glauca
CTGGGTGTCTACATTAATATTTTCATGACCAACTTGATTGTATGATCAACTTGATCAAGAAATGGTTGGGTGTCTTTGTTTAAACTTCCATGTTTGAGATTGTCAGTTGTACTCGGTTGTTTTCATGTCCATTGTGAAAGCTTGCAATGGCTAGAAGTTGTCATTTGTGAGAGTTAAGTAAATTAAAAACAAGCTACATGGGAAAGATTTTCCAAAATTGGACTCATAAAGTTCTGACAGATTCTCAGTTGTTTAAGACCATATCTTGTGAAAAATAGGATTGAAACTACAAATCCTTTTACAAAGAATCATAAACAGGTATGTGGTCCATTTCGAGGTTGAGTGGAAAATTAATGGCTTCTACACTGGGAAAGAGAGTCACTATGCTTCCTTTTGAATACCACTTGGTTTCTAGAAGCCACAAGTCATGGGATTGACCCATTATTCCAAGAAATTTCCCATTTGTGATTCCTCTCATCCAGCCTGGTCAAGGTGCCCTAGCAACTCCACATGACCAACAACATCCATGGAGATTTCTCCTTTTCTCCTTCAATATCTCATGTAAATTGCATCCAGTGATCACTTGCATCCATGGTGGTCCCTACATTTCTCCTTCAATACTTCTTGCCATTTTCATCCAACATCCAAAAACCAGTAGAAACCCTAGACCAAGAAACATAACCCAAGACTAATCATTTTTATTCTACTGAGAATGAGGCATGGTGTTTCTTGGTGAACATGATATGAGAATTTGTTGTCACATAAATGATAAATATTTACTAAGTTTGGATGGTAGCATTGGCATCTATTATGACCCTAAATTCTTCTATAAATATTTAAAAGTAAGTTTAATTAACTACATCTTGTTTTTGCTATGTTAGCAAATTCAAAAACAAACACAAGTTTCTAGTCAAATTGCAATAAAGTCAAATTAACAATTGCTAACAAGCTGCACTATCATTTTTAAAAATTTCATTAGCAATTTTGGGACTCTATAAGCAACTCTACCTCTGATTTCTTATTTAGTAATTTTCATTCTAAATAAACATTGTTTTAACTTCATTGTTATAGAAATTAAGAGGTGACTAACATGTTAATATTTACGTGTTCTATTGAATTATTTCATCATTGCATGCAGTACTAAGTTGCTCTTTACAACTTTGTTACTCTAGTATTCCAAGCTATTTTGAGTGCCTAATCAATTTAATTTGCAATGTTTTTCAAGTTTAGTTTTCAATGGAAAGTTTTTATTGAAAAAAGAAACACATTACAGGGATACCAAAAAGAAAAATGTTTGTCACTTTTTGCATAGATCAAAATAGAACAGTATGTGCTATAGAAATGAGAAAATAGGCTAGTTTTGGAGGCACACCATACAAAATAAAGTCTTATCTCATTACTTAGGCTATCTTGAGAACAATATGTGCTTATGCTATTTGGTTTTAATTACTTGCTTCTAGTGGACAACATCAAACCAAAAGAATCCATCAAGCAATGAAACCAAAGACACACAAAAATTATATATAGTGCAAAAAAACTTGATAATGGAGAGATCCATATGGGTAAAAACTTCTACCTTTTCAAGGTTTGTAGGCCACATAGAAATTCATATAGATGCACACCCTGTATGTATTTTGGATTTGACATGGCTATTGAGTATAATGCAATATTTGGAGACAAATAGATGAGGATAATATTCACAAAGTGAAGATGTTGAGGGAATTTGCTTTATGAGTGCAATAGTAAGTGGGTTAAAGATGGCCACCTTGCTTGACACTGGTGCAACCCATAATTTTGTGAGAAAACAAGCTGCGAAGTCACTTCATCGTAGACCTAAGAGAAGCATGGGGACATGCAAAGCAGTGAACTCGACATTGATGCCAGTGATAGGGATAGGTCGTTCTACACCATTAAGAGTGGGGGAGTGGTTTGGAAACATGGATATGTTGGTTGTTGTGTTGGATGATCATGCAATGATCTTGGGGATGGACGAGCTCGGGACACCAAAGTCACTTGGTATTCTTTGATGAGGTCGGTACACCGAGTACACTCATGATAACGAGGAGGAAGAGCTAGCATGCCGTAGATTTCACCCATGGTGGGATGATATTGTCTGAGATGAGCTCATATTTTATTTTATTACATAGAACTGGATTTTCATAGAAATGTTTTCCAGTCCTCTTCCTCATAAACGAAATTAGTCATTGTGTTTCTTACCAACAACACAATCAAATATAGATTACTCTACCATCAGGATCAGATTTATGCATATGTGATACTTTGGTCTTGTGAAGTTACTCATATGTGATACTTTGGTCAAGAAACCACATCAGATTTCATGGGATGGATTCTTAACAACAAGTGATGAGTATTTTTCATCTTTGCAAGTTGAATCTATTAGAAATGAAGAAGTAGACCACATGGAGGAGTCAATAAAGCAGTATAAAATGATGGATAGAGCAAGAACTGACCATAAAAATGACCATAGAGATAGCACTGACCACATATAGCATAAAATAAATCCCTCCTTCCAGTATTGCAATGGGCATGGAAGAAACCCAAGAAGCAACTAATATAGGAAGTGATGATACTAATGTACAAGACCTCCTATACTAGTTGGAGGAAGAAAGGGAAGAGGTCCTTGGATGGATAACCAATGAAAAGTCAAGGAGGGAAGTAGAAAGTAGAGGTACACAAATTTATTTAATGTGGCATGAAAAAATTATTTCTGACCAACAATTTAAGTCTCAATTTCTCAAAATGCAACACATGGATACCATACAACAACTAGAAAATAAGAACTTAACCCTAATAGCAAAGATGGAGGGAGTAAGTGCAAGTTTGAAAAAAATGTCATTTTAGAGAGATCTATCACTAGAGTAGATAAAATTATGGAGGATATGCTATCTTATAGACCCCCAACAAGGACTTACACCATGTATCTAAGAGAGAATTGAAACATGTTTAAGTTGAGTAAGATTGAAAAGTACCTACCATTCCAATTGGACAATTAGAGATATTTTATTGAGATTTATTGTCGGTGTAATGAGAAGGAAAGGAATTTGATGTTTGAATCTTATTTACACAACTATTTCATGCTTCATCGTTTCATATGGTATCCTAACTCCTATGTGGGACATGTTCAACTACGTGCCTTCTTTTCATGGGTATATAATGAATAAAGTAGGGCCATACATGCCTAAAGATACAAGGAAAAATAGATTAGTATTTGTCTATGGATCAAAGATAAATCCATTAATCTTGGAGAAGTATATGGATTAATGTACTATTCCTCCATTAACCCTCCAAAAGAACAAATAAGTCCTCTAAAAAAGGAGCCTAAGATAGCCTCAAATAATACATTGATGTATGTTGATTCATGGACTGAAATTTTCATTAAGACTTCTCAAATCAAATTATTTTCAGCTTGACCCAAGATAAAATGAGGTGTCAGCTCCTACTAATGCTCACATCATCGAATGTTTGTAACAATTCTCTCAAATTAGTATGGGTGTAATAAGAAAAAATTATGGAAAATATACATTTATTTTCTTTAAAGAGTAATAGTTCCAAGTAGAAGGGTGGCACTAAGGTGTCTTCTTAACATGGGCAAGAAAATGTGCTTACCCTAAATTAAATCCTCCATTGAAATATGTTGTTTTCATTCTCCAATAAAATTGTGTTACCTAGTGGATTTGGTGTCCATAATGTCAATTTGAAGATATCAATTCCTTCAAGCAAATCCATCTCCCAAGTTCATTTCCACCAAAATCTTAGCCATCGAGGTCTTGTCTAGGAAGCATGTTTTCTCGTCAATATCCAACATCAATCAAACTAGGAGGTCATCCATCAAACTATGTGACACATGCCTCTAAATGAACAAACAAGTTTCCACTCCAATATTTTTAACGTGGCATGGCATGAGAGGTCCATGTGCATGAAGAATATCCCCAAACTGCCTATGTGATTCTGACCAATGTCATTCTAATGAAGTGAAGAGGGTTGGTGAGGTGACAAGGGCCTTCCCTCTAAGTTACGCATGATTGCACTTGAGATTTCGGACTTGAACTCAACAATTGTGAGTTCGTGCGATAACACACCCGAGACATATCCTAGTGATCCTAAACCTCATTAGACAAGACCCCCTTTACCATTGGAAGTTAGTCCTCCTCCTCAACCAACCTTGCCTAAGACCGATGATATAGATTTAAATATGGATATGGCTAGTATCTTAGCAGAGGTTAATGTACATGTCCCTCTTAGTATTGATATTGTATTTTTTTTTAAATACCTACAACACAGTCGCTATTGCGACGTCTTGCAGTGTCGCTCCCATGGAAACCATGCCGAAGCTGATACCTCTTAACGTCGCTCTTTCCATGTCCAAGATGTCTCTCTTGCCACCTACAAGACATCTCTCTTTCCACCTCCAAGACATCGGTCTTGCCACCTCCAAGAGTGTTTCTCCCATAGAACCACGTTGGAGTTGATACCTCTTAACGTCTCTCTTGCCACCTCCAAGACGTCGCTCTTGCCACCTCCAAGACGTCTCTCTTGCCACCTCCAAGGCATCTCTCTTGCCACCTCCAAGATGTTTCTCTTTCCACCTCCAAGACGTCTCTCTTGCCACCTCCAAGACATCTCTCTTTCCACCTCCAAGATGTCGCTCTTGCCACCTCCAAGATGTCTCTCTTGCCACCTCCAAGACATCGTTCTTGCCACCTCAAGACGTAGGTCTTACAATGGCTATATGGGGTTTGGAAAGTTAAATCCGAGATGACACGTGTCCACATGAAACATCACAATAAAGATGAAATCTATGTCATTGGAAAAGAGACTTCAAGTGAAATGATGTTTGAGGGGGTCTGTTGTTTGTCGTTCTCCTAACAATATAAAGTGGAAATTGCATCGAACGCGTCATCAAAATTTGACCCAAATGTACTAGTGTTAGTGTTCAATGTGGACCTCCTTCATCTATATTTTCCACCATTATTGGACACCTCATAGATCACAGAACAATTGAAGCCAATAGAAGTCAACCCGGACTGCATGGAACAAGAATCCATTGATCAGATAGTGGACACACAAGTCAAGGGCACTCACCAGTAGAGGATCCGGCTTTATTGGGTTGTCAAGGCAAGGAAACACCTACACCAAGGCAAGTGGCTCACCTGGGGAAACATTCAACATAAGTTTCCTCACTTGATGGGGGAACTCAATGCAATGGATACCATTGCTTCCTAAGGGGGGAGGACTGATCCAGGTGGATATTGGTGGCAACCCACCTATTCCAATTGGCTCCTCTTGACAAATTTTAGTTCAACACGTTCTTTTGTAATTCTTTGTAATTGTGGGTTCTACACTTTTGGGGTTGTCTGAAGCCTTGCACAGCTTCTAGGTGGATATTGGGGGCCTCCCACCTAATCCAACTGTCTTATTTTGGAATTTTTTGTGTCAATACATTTTTTTGTACTTCTAGGGCCATTTTGGGGCCCTAAATAGTGTTTCTTTGGCTTTCCACAGTCAAACTATAGACAAAGTCAAAGTTTGACGACATAATGTGTAGTTCTCGAAAATACCTTTCCAACAGGCTATCATGCAAATAAAATAAAGGTAATATGCAAAAGTTACGACCCCGGGAAGTTGAGGTGCCAACTTACCCATCGGGGCCCACATAACTTTTGGAGTTTCATCTCATAGGGTTAGGTTTTTGGATGTATAGGATTTTGGCATTCATGAGTAATGTTAAAAAGGCCTCTGGAGCATCATTGTAATCATTCTGCTCAGATGGATGCGTGTAGAAATCCACATCTCTTCTCAGAGATAGCTACCATCATTAGAGCAAGTTTTTTCCAGTTCTGCAGTTTTACAGTTTTGGCCTACTTTATTTATTCAATAGAAGTTATTGTTCACTGGATATCTTTTTCTTTTCTCTATATATTTTTATTATTTTATTTAGTTTGTTATTCCTTTTATTCTACTCATAAATCCAAATCAAGTATCGTAACTACAAAAACAAAATATCATGAGAAGACAGTTCAAGCTAGAACAAGAGATAGGTTTTTCTCTAATCATGCTTAGCATTTTTAAGGGGAAGGCAATGTTATGAACACAAAAGTATATAAATAAATAATAATTAAATATTAATAATTAACACATCATAAATGAAAAGATGGATCTTATCTAGAAGACGTGTCTGTTCATGAAAGAGCACCCACTGCGAGGGTATATAAATGGGCCCTCATTTTCATTGTAATCATCTAATTATTATCAATCAATCTTTATACATTATTTTTATAATATATTTTACAGTCCTACATGGATTATTGTGTTATATCATTTCTATTTTGGATATTTTCCGTGTGAGCGAACTTTTGTTCATCTCATATGCACTAACGGTTGATTCCCACAAGCTAGTAGATAACGGTTTGTATCTGCCATACTGGTGATGTGCCTTTTGGAATGTGGTTTCATAAAGGATTATGTACCTGGGTCGTGTGTGATTTGGCCAAATCAGAGTGCTTGACCTTCTAGTGTGGTTTAGTTTCAGGTATCTCAGCCTAGTCTTGTGTGAGTCCCCTATCATATCTAGTACCTTGTACATGAGTCATAACTTCACCCAAAATTAGAAATCTTGGGAATTTGCAAAGATGTCAATCTATCCAGTCAATTTATGTGACTAGATCGTGTTTTGTGCTACCAAATTTTTTAATTATGTCAACTTTGTACCTTCCTACGTGTTGTACACCCTACTCTATGCTAACTCCAGACTGGATAAATGTTGCTAAATGTTAGGTGACCCTTGCAAGACATAGTACACCTTCAACCTACTTCCATTGACAAGTCCCTTGAGAGGTTGTCCCAGCAATGCATCCAACTTGGTTGCGTCATCTTCACTGATGTAGACTAGGGAAAAGGGGCCCAACCAATGCATACACAACTTACCAAGGTGTTGTAAATATTTTCTATCATATAACAACACAAGAGATCCTGGCTACAAAATGTTTTGGTGGATGTTGCGATCGTTCCATGCCTTCTTTCTCTACTTCTCGATCCCCTGGTTGAATCTCGCCACCATAATATCCTCTTCTATATCCACGAGTTCATCTAATCGTTGCTGAAATGACTATTCATTTGTCATGTTGGTAGTTATATCAATGTGTATGTTGGGAATAATAAATTCGAGCAGCATGGATACCTCTTTGTCGTAAACCAACTTGAAGGGGGTACGCTTCATTAGTCATTTACCGGTTGTTTGATATGCCCATAGAACTATGGTGATCTATTGATCCTAGTCGCCATGCCACACATTACAAACTTTAGTTAAAGCATGCTCTAAAATATTATTGAAATCTTCAACCATACCATTATCTTGCATATGATAGGAGGTGTTGTTATGGTGGTGGATCATGAACTCCTGAGTGAGTTCCTGAATTGTCTTGTTCAAAAAGTGAAAGCCCTTATCACTCATCAACACCTTTGAGCACCAAAACCCAATAATCGCATTCTCAAAGATTAACCACATGGTTGTATATGTGGTACAATCCTTAACCAATGCAGCTGCATCTCATTTGGTCAAATATGTTGTGGTCGTAATGATATAGCGCACCCATCCTATGTGCGAGAGGAATGATGGGGCCCACCAAATCAATGGTCCACTTATCAAATGACTCCAATGTTATAATGGGAAACAAAGGTAGTCATATCTTCGACAAGGCTTCCTGATGAGCTAACATATGTCACATCGTTTTACAATACTCCTTAGCATATACGAAAAGTGAGGGCCACAAAATCCCTACGCATAGGAACTTTCACTTCGTAGCCTTATCGACGTTGTGACTTCCTCGAATACCCTCATGTGCTTCATACAATATTTTTTCCCATTCATGCTCTAAGAAACATCTACCGAGAATTTCATCCGCCCCCAGTTTGTATAATTTTCCAACAATAAAATGATAGTCCGCATTACGGGTCACTAGTTGGTGATGTTGGGCCTGAGTATACCCTGTCGGGGCCTATCCCAACGTGAGGAATTTAGTGATATTGGCTAGTTGATCAGGAAATGCCTCTACTCGAAAAATTTGCACATTGGGGAGTTCATCATCGAGACTCCTACCAGCTTATCCAGGATCAATCCTTGAGAGATGATCTAGTTTGACATTATATTTTCCCGGTTTGAAAATCACCTCGAATTGAAATTCTTGGAAGAGTAATAGCCAATGGAAAATTATCCCCCCAACATTGTATTGTTTACCAAATACTTGAGCATTGAATGGTTAGTAAAGAACTTAAAGGGGTTCCTAGTAAATAGTGCCAAAAGTTTTGCAAGACATATACTATAGTGAGAAGAAATTACTCGAAAAGGATGATGAAATTTGTCACCTTAAAAGTCATCATCAAGACTTGATCAAACAAATTAAGAAGTTAAAAGATGAAAAAGAGTTGCAATGAAAAATGTCCCATAAAACAAACATTACAAGATCAATGGCCAATACAGAAACAATGACTAAACTTGTTGAAATAGAAAAGCTTCCAATTAAAAAAAGTCAAACTTCAAAAAAAGGAACAAAAATCAATCTAGTAGAATCACTAGAAGCATCAAAAGTTGAAGAAAGTTATCTCAAAAAAAATTCACAAGAAATTAGGATGCCTTATCATCATCCAAATCACAAGGATCATTACAACCAACAACAAGATCAAGAAAAATATAAACAAGTTTCCATGAAAGTAGATTTGGGATGGATCACTCCCGAGAAGATGCAACATATTACTTTAGGAATTCAAAGATTATATCATTTTGTCTCATTAAGTTTCGTAGATCCAGTACCTTGTACACGAGTCATAACTTCACCAAAATTGGAAATCTTGGAAATTTGCAAAGTTGTCAATCTATCCAGTCCATCTATGTGACTAGATCGTGTTTTTTTCTGCCAATAAGTTTAATTATGCCGACTATGTCCCTTCCTATGTGTTGTACACCCTTATCTATGCTAACTCCGGATTGGATAAATGTTGCTAAATTCTAGGTGACCCTTGCAAGACATAGTACACCTTCAACCTGCTTCCATTGACAAGTCCCTTGCGAGGTTGTCCCAACAATGCGCCCAATGTGGTTGTGTCGGCTTAACTGATGTAGACTAGGAGAAAGGGGTCCAACCAATGCATACACAACTTACCT
Organism: Picea glauca; assembly: GCA_000966675.3. Taxonomy (NCBI): domain Eukaryota; kingdom Viridiplantae; phylum Streptophyta; class Pinopsida; order Pinales; family Pinaceae; genus Picea; species Picea glauca. The sequence goes on from JZKD02S1726502.1 coordinate 593,806, forward strand.
TGAGGTGTTGTAAATATTTTCTATCATATAACATCACAATAGAGCTTGGCTACAGAATTTTGTGGTGGATGTTGTGATCATTCCATGTATTTTGTCTCTGCTTCTTGACCCCCTATATGAATCCCACCACCAGATGATCCTCTTCTAGATCCATGAGTTCATCTATAACAATGTGTATGCTAGGAATAATAAAATCGATCAGCATCAATACATCTTTATCGTAAGCCAAATTGAAGGGGGTATGCTTCGCTAGTCATTTACAGGTTGTTTGATATGCTAATATAACTGCGGGGATCCACTGATCCTAGTCGTCATGCCACACATTACAAAATTTAGTTAAATCATGCTCTAAAATATTATTGAAATCTTCAACTGTACCATTATCTTGTGGATGATAGGGGGTGTTGTTCTGGTGGTGGATCATGAACTCCTGAGTGATTTCTCGAATTGTCTCATTCAAAAAGTGTGAGCCTTGATCACTCATCAACACCTTTTTGAAATAAAACTCAGTAATCACATTCTCTAAGATGAACCACACCATTGTATCTGTGGTACAATCCTTAATTAGTGCGGCTTCAACTCACTTGGTCAAATATTTTGTGATTGTAATGATATAGCGCACCCATCCTGTGTGCGGGAGGACTGATGGGGCCCACAAAATCAATGGCCCACTTATCAAATGACTCCAATTTTTTAATGGGAAACAAAGGTAGTCATATCTTTGATAAGGCTTCTTGATGAGATGACATATGTTGCATCGTTTTAAAATACTCCTTGGCATCTGCGAAAATTGAGGGCCAAAAAATCCCTACATATGACCTTTCACTTCATAGCCTTATCGACGTTGTGACTTCCTGCAATACCCTCATGTGCTTCATCAAATATTTTTTCCCATTCATGCTCTAATAAACCTCTACTTAGAATGTCATGTACCCCCAGTTTGTATAATTGTCCAACAATCAAATGATAGTTAGCATTGTGGGTCACCAGTTGGTGATATTGGGCTTGAGTATACCCCATCGGGGCCTATCCCGATGTGAGGAATTTAGCGATATTGTCTAGTTGGTAGAGAAACACCTCTACTTGGAAAATTTTCACATTGGGGAGTTCATCATCGAGACTCCTACTAGCTTCTCCAGACTCAATCCTTGAGAGATGATCTAGTTTGACATTATATTTTTCCGATTTGACAATCACCTCGAATTCAAATTCTTGGAAGAGTAATAGCCAATGGAAAATTATCCCCCCAACATTGGCTTGTTTACCAAATACTTGAGCACTAAATGGTTAGTAAAGAACTTAAAAGGGATTCCTAGTAAATAGTGTTGAAATTTTTTCAAGGCATATACTATAGTGATGCCCTCATGCTCAGTCGTTGTATAATCCTTTCAAAATCAGACATTTTGCGACTGACAAAGTAAAATGGATGATCAATATTTCCTTGACCATGATGTGAAAGAACTATTCCCAACACAATGGACAAAGAATCTACATGAACATGAAAGATCTTGGACTAGTCGGGGAAGACTAGAATCAACGCAGTGACTAACTTTTCCTTAAGGATATCTAATGTCTCCTTTCATTCCTACATCTAGATGTGCTTTGTGTCTTTTCGCAAGAGCTTCTCTATTGGGGAAACAATATTCAAATAACTCTGAATGAACCATCGGTAATATCCTGTATGACCCAAGGTGGCACGTAGCTCTCAGACCAAAGTGGGGGCCACCATATCTAATATGGAAAAATGATGCAGAAGCATCACTCCATGTCAATAGCATGCCAGCCAGCCAACACATCTAGCACGCATTTAACGGAGAAAGGGAGAGGCGCAGCCCTCTCAATTTTGAAATTCGAAATTTCAGTAAATGTTGTAAGGCTTTTAATGCCAGACCACGCCTTTGTACAAGTAGTGGTTGAGGTTTCCTTTAATGGTTTCCTGCAGCAAGCCCAGGACGTAGTCAAGACTGGGCATCCATTTATGTAATGTAGTCATAGGAGCCGCTCTGTGATGGCGATAGCTCAGAGATGGTGAGGTTGAGGATAAGCTCGAGAGAGCCCTCTTTATAATGAGTGAGGGATAGGAAAGAGAATGAGAGAGATAGGAGGAGAGACCAGAGCAGAGAGGTCTTGAGAGAGAGATGAGACTTGTTACAGTCCAGCCTTTGTAAACACCTTGTATAGGAATTTATGAATTAATAGAAGAACAATTTTTCCTGCCATGAATTGTTTGTATGTGTTTGCATGTTTTTATGCATTTCGTGTTTTGAGCATGATTGGTGAAGTATTTCATAAGTTTCAATTTCTTCTCGTCTTGGAGTTTCCGAGTGCAAGGAGTGCACATAGTCCACAAGGTGTGCATTGACAAAGGTGAGGTAACCTTAGGAAATCTCAAGAGGGATAGCGTTGAACCTTCATCAGCAGAGGTGAAAGGAGTGCAAAGGAAGGAACTCTGTTTCGAGTTCAGGGAAGACATAACTACTGAAGGTTCTGTAGAGATCTGGCAAGAGGGCATTGAGCGAGTGCATAGAGTGCACCAGAGAACTCTATTTCGAGTTCTGAGGAAAGGGAAGTGTCGAAGAGAAGACACTCACAGAGTTGTTGAATACTCTATAGGCTCTGCAAGGTGTGCATCGAGCAAAATAATGCCAGGTGGGCGTAGGGAGTTTTCTTTCCAAGAAAACTTCTCAGATCTGAGTTTAGCGAAATACTCAGTAGCACCAAGAGTGTGTGAGAGTGGACTTGTCCTAAGCCCATAAGCTCAGAAGAGAAAGCACGAGAAGAACACACACATAGAAAACCTTTTGAGGTTTCTGAGTTGACAAAGCTTAGGAGGGGGAGCATTTCTATAATGCAGATGAGACTCAAAGGAACCAGGCTCGCAAGAGGAAGAATCAAAGGTTGAAACCTTTGATACTTAGAAATTATCCTAAGTTAGAGAGCAAGGGAAGCTCAGGAAGGAGGAGCAACAGCTAACATTAGATCAGCTGGGAAGACGAGATCTAGACCATTATATTAGTGGTCAAACAGGAGGAGCGCACATAGGAGATGTTCAAATCTGAGACGTCAGATCTGGAGGCATGGATCAACATCCGTTGATCTCGAAGTAAGGTGCGCATGGTTTAAGTTTTTTGGCATTTCATGTACCGAGAAACATAAGAGGGAGAGTCTTTCAACTCCTAGAGACGTGAAACTGCGAAAACGCGCCAGCTATTGGATTGGGAGCACAGTGGCATGAGAGCCATTGGATCAAGGATACCTGCATGGGGTTTAGTCCCTAGGAGACATGCAGAAGATTAGATTTGGGCCATCAGATCTATCATAGAGGACCGATAGCCATCGGATCCAGAAGAAGGTGTGTGGGGTTTAATCCCTGGGAAGCCGCACAGAAGGGTAGAACGGATGGCAGAAACTTTGAGGCAGAAGTTTCGATTTTCTATGGGCTGTCAGATCTAGAAAAGATGCTTGAGGTTTAACCCTCGTAAGAGAAGAGGAGAGAGAGGACCTATCAAAGTCCCAAAAGTATTTGGGACCGTCCATCTCAGAGGACATGTGTCAAGAGACCCACATTTTAGGGATTCAGACACCGGGAGACCAAGAGTGAAGAGTCTCCAAAAATCATGAAAGGAGAATTCACGAGAGGACTAGGACCGTCCATCAAGGAGGACACGTGGCAATTGGTTGGCGTTTCATAGAATTATTTGAAAGGGCCAGGACCGTCCATCAAGGAGGACACATGGAAAGCGGTCAAGGTTTCGGGGAAAGGCTCGAAACATTTCAAGCCATCAATATAGTGGGATCGTAGTCATTGGTTCCAGAAGGGCCTGGGCCGTTGATCTCTCAGAGGGAGAGATTTCAGCATTTCGTGGACCAGGGATTCGAAATACAAAGGAGTGGGACGCTTGCATCGTGATTCCTCGAATCGTGAAACCCCAAAAGCGTTCGGAGGAATAGCAGCAGGTCATAGGACTGGTTGCATGGAGAAGGTTTAAGGGAGGAGCCAAGGAGTCGTTAAGCCCTTTTTAGGTTTCGACATTTTAAAAGATAGCGAACAGAGGAACGCTTGCATCGCAATTCCCCGAATCATGAAAGCCGATAGTGTTTTGGCGTTAAGCACATGGAAACATGGTGGTGGTCACGTGGACAGAGGATAAGGGAGTAGCCAAAGCCCATTAATCCCTTTTCGGAATTTCGGGACCTGGGAGTTTGAAGGACCTAGAATCGTTTGCAGCTGGAATCACAAAATCATGAATTACGAAATTCTGAAAAGTGGATTGTGGTCACAGCCGGTGATCACGTGGGGGTGAAGCTCACGCTTAGTGCTCAGACGCACAGGCATACAAAACCACTCAAGGGAAAGGACTTACACAAACCCATTTATGAGAAGGAAATGATGGCAATACTACATGCATTGAATAAATGACGTCCTTACCTAATAGGTAGGCACTTCAAGGTCAAA
>JZKD02S1726502.1:606632-619806 GCA_000966675.3 Picea glauca
CAACAACAATAGGCTCAACAATTCCTTGTGCATGCTTGCCCAAACCTCTACCTTCATAGCCCATTTTTAACAATAACTTGGACCCTATTCCTCTTGTGTGATTTTCAAAAACACCGAAACATTCATCTTGAGAGGAATTAGAAGATAAACTAACATTGCATACCTCATGTTCATGCATGTACTTAGTAAGGGTTTCTTTTGCCTCATGGATTTGAGTCTCCATCTCATGCAACTTTTGAAGAAGATGGTCTTTCTCCTTCTTCATGGTCATCAACTGCTCTTCAAGGGAAATGCTCTCATTTCTGTCTTCACACATCTCTTTCATCAAATCTCTCATGGTTAGAATCTCCTTCAACATCTCTTTGTCAAATAACTTGGATTTTGAAGATGTATGAGAACTACCAACGTTTGAAGCTTCCTCCATCCTTGCAAGATATCAAACTTCAACACAAAACTTGCACAATACCAACAGCTAAATCTCAAGCTATCAATGGCAAGCACATGAGACAAACAAACTATGCTCTGATACCACCTGATCTGAAAATAGAAGGTTGACTTGTTATGCTATGCAAGTACCCTCTACTTCATTAAAATAAAACTTTACAGGACCTTGCTTCATGTGTTAAAATATGCAAGATAAATTATGTGTCAAATTTATGTATCTTATTGTAAATGCTTATGTGTGAGGATATGTTCTTTTAAATGGTTAAATATGTAATTTCAATAAATACACAACAACATAACTTGCAACAAATAAAACATCAAACTCACAACAAGAACAACATGATAAAGGAGTTCACCCCTCTCCGGGCTACATCTCCTTGAGCCTCCATCAATGGACTTGGCTCTCTGGGATTAATTTGTCAAAAGTTCTTTTACAAGCTGCTGCTCAACTCCAATGGAAAAACAAACTGTACCATTGGATCAGAACACATAAAAACCCCAAAAATGACTAATAAAACTCTAAAAACGGATCATGGCTCATCCGAGCATGACCTCTTCTACATGTGGCCATAAGCTTCCCTGAACTTCTCTTTGGAAAAAACACCTGTAAAAGTCCTCAAAATCCTCTGAAACCTGTCCCAATGTGTTCAGAGCATAACAATTAGCCAAAAATGATTATTCATTCACAGAAAACAAACATAGGCTCACCAAAACATGTCCTCAATCAATGAGGGTTCAAGCTCCCTGGAGCTTGCTCAAACTTCAATGGCTAAAAACCTACATAAGAAGTCTTCAAATGTCCTTGATAACAGTGCCAATGGATTCAGGACGTCCAAAAACCCCTAGCTGGGCTTTTACAACACTTCAATCGGCCAAACAATGAGAAAGATAGGCCTCCTTCCATCCTCTTCCTTCAAGCTTGCTGGCTCTAGTTCGCCAAAACGCACCTCTGTGTCCTTGAACCAAGAACACGCTCCAAATTCGTGTTTAAACCTAGCACACGCGTGCAACCACAAATCTATTCAAACTGTAGGACGATTAGGGCGCCTCCAGCCCCTAACTGCCAAGCTCGTGGGCACATGGATCTTCCATAAGACTGCGCACATAAACAAAGGGCTAACCATTTATATTGGCGAATAAAAATAAGACAAGTGGCAGTCGTTTTATACAAACGTTGAAAACAATTCGTAAACCCCGCGCTCCATGTGTTGTGGTCGCATGCAGTGTCCATATATCCAAGGGCTATACATTTAAAACCCCGCACATAAAACTCCATGTAACCACCGGTCATATGCGTTACCAACATAACCGCGGATTGGGGCTAAGCCCCAACCTGACCCTCGCGCCAAACTATACAACAAAGAAAATTGAAATAAATTTAAATCCATTCATATAACAAGACACAAAGTATGGCGCATTGGCAAGGCAAAATTTGCGAAGGCTTTGGTAAAGGGGGAGGTCCGGGGTTCAATCCCCACGGACTCCACAAACTTTTGAACTAACAAACCATAGCCAATAAAGGGGTGCCACGTGGCAGCCCATGACTGGGCCACGTGGCACCAAACCACAAACCAAAATTTGCCACATGTCGAAGCGCCATTCACTCGAATCTATCAATATGAAACTGCCATGTCATCGTACGGCCGCCACGTCAGCCTGTACGGACTGCCCAATCAACGTCCTTTTTTTTGCCTGTTTTGACAATTCGAACAGATCGCTATATCTCTCGCTCCCGACGTCTGTTTGAGATGAAACGAGTTGCGTTGGGTTAAAAAACGACGAGGGCTACGCTCATGTTCGTTTTGACGTAATTCTGAGAACGTTAATTTTTGAGCTAAAATTTGACCCCTGGTCCAGATTTTGATCATTAAGTTTGTTTCTATTTGTTTTGATTACTTCCCATCTAGAAGTTGTGTCATCCTCATAAACTTCTTCTATGACAGCTTTCGCAAGGATTGTTCATCAAACATATTTCACAAGGGTACCTGCTGGGAACAAGAATAACAAGAGCAAACAAGAAATATCTATCTAGAGTAAATGTTAGTTCAACTTGCGAAAAAGTACAATAAGCATCTTTATCAATAGTATTCATATGTAGTCGAGTATTCATTGCACCCAACAATAATAGAATCATTCAAAGACTTCTTTCACAATTTGTACTGTAGCAATTATCACCCTTGATACACACAAATTTGAAGCTTAACAATTCAATCAAAGCTGGAACATGAAGCCTCAACTGCTATGGAGGGTGCACTTGTTCCTCTGAATGCATTGAATCCAAGATTACAGCTTGGACAAGGTCTCTAATACTTTTCCTGCAAACACACTCATGTTTTTCTAGATGATATAACTTAGATAGCATATACAAGTGCATACCTTTGAAACCTTGTAGCATCGTCCAAATTGTATTCCAATATGAAACTAGATACCATCTTGACAAGAAGAGATTTGAAACTCAATCAGGAGATTCAATGATTAGAACAAGCTAGAAACTCTAAAATTTCAACTTTGACCACAAAATCAATTTGACCATAGGTCAACCTTTGACTTTGACTTTGACCAATCAACTTTGACTTTGACCAAAAATTCAAACTTGACATTTTTGCTAGCTAAGAGTACTAAGAGGTGTGCTAGGCTAGGGCACACTAGGATGTCAAGGAATTATGTAAAACATTTCATCATAAGTTCTCGAACACAAGGGTTAGGGTTTGTTTCAATTGCATAATCAGAAAACCTAGTTGTAATTGTAATTGGTGTCATAATGAGCTTAACAAATAACTTCCCAATCTATCTTCTAGTGGTTAGACTGTCTAAATATAGTGTGGGACCATAACCTGTTAGAATGAAAGAGATGTGCTCATTTTTTCATAGACAATATAGTAATATTGTCACCTAACCATAGGCACAAAGGCCACCCCCAAGCACCTTAACCTTGACAGACAGAATCATTCTGGTAGCAGACCAACAACCAACCAAGGCTAGCACACCTTTATCCAAGGGTAGCACACCAAGCAAGAATAACTAGAAACCAAGCAGAAATTCCAAACCATAACCAAGAGACCAAGTCCAACCAAAAGCCAAAATCCTAGTTGCAGCTGCACTCCCTCTCCAAACTTGCGTGTTGACGATTAAAAACGCAACGAAGTTTTTCCCGCAAACAGTTGCTAAAGCCTATTATTATAAAGCTAAATAATAGTAGTAGGTGGGACCCCCTTGTAGATCGGAGATCAGATATGGTTCTTTTTTATGTTGTGCTATTGTTCAACACGACTTACATGGTTGCTGAGATCTTGTTTTTATTGGCGATGGATTGGGCTTATTATGCGTTGGTTCTATGTGTGACAAGTAAATGATGAATAAGGCATGTTATGTTCTAAGCTCTAATTTTATGTTACAATAGACTATGTTATTCATTAATACTATTTTCTATATGTTCCTGGGACACCTGCACAACAAACATGTTAGTAACAATACATAAAGAGCAGTTCAAAGAAGGCAAAAACAATCTAACAAATGCAAAAGGAAAAGGGATCTAACTAGCAAGTTAATGGTTAAATCCTAGCTAGCAAGTTAATGGTTATGCGATTTGATTGAGTTATATAAAGTGGTGATTATGTTATGGCATATGTTTGATATGGGTCGTGCTATTGGTTTTAATGGGTGATGGTTTCGATACATGGTTTAATTAATTGTGTTATGGGAAGCTTGGTGGCATGTACTAAAGAATTAATGGACTGGGGATGGAGGCGATGTGTATTTACTGCACGCCACCCTTACTCCTTCATTGGTTGCCACCCTAATCGGGCTATTGTTCAACTATGTTGTTGTGGTTATGCTCCAACTTTCTAGCAGAGGAGAACCTCTCGACCAACTCGCATTTTAAGGTGTTTTGATTACAGGTATGTCTTTTTTCTGCCATCCATGAGTCTGCTCTGGTTATGAAATAGATATTGGCTCGGATATATGGGTTTACGCTTTCCTTAAGTATGGCAACTGTGTAAAATTGTGATTTTTGGAATGAGACATTGGTACTTTTCACTGCAATAATGTTTGGAGTCATAGTGTTATTGGTCATCCTGAGTGTTAGCAGCCATAGAGGCTCTCTGTCATTCCTGATGGTTTTAGTCCGAGGGTTTTCATTTTTTTTAGATTGGTTGTCTATATCCACACCATCATTTTCCATACCCAGTCTTTTGTTGTTATGGGGTTTTGAACACATTGTGTCACTGCAATTTGCTTCACTTGGGTATGAATTTGTTCACATCATGCAGGAGGTTTTGATGGTTGTTTTCCAAGGGACTTTCTTAATGTGACCGTTATATCTCGGCCTTGTCCTGTCTCAGCATTTTTGGGTGGATTAGGAAGGCCATGAGGGTTATACCCTGCGTTTTCTAGGTGTCGTTGTAGAATCAAAATGGAGCCTTGCCCCTCTATTCATAGTCTCCTCTATCACGGGATTGTCACCTTGTCTGCGAAGATGTTGTGGTATAATTGGTGCATGCACCATTGGTCTCAGATATTTTCATCTGTTGTCAGGAGTCGACCCCATGTCTCCCTGTGTTGGTCCATAGGGCCAATCCTTGTTACTACAAGCTCAGTTTTGATAAAGGGAACCCCTTTATGTCATGTTGGATACATGGTCAATGGTTATAGGTTGGTGATGCATTTTCGATAATGTTCTATTGCCGACTCGTCTCTGTTGATTATCCTGACAATGGTTTTGGGTTTTAGTCACTGAAATTGGTTATTATGGCAGTCAATCTGTTAAGCTCATCTTTGAAGTTGGTTGATTGGAAAATGGGGTTGATACATAGTCATTGTCTATTGCATTGGGATTATTGAAATGTTAACTAGACATTAGTTACAATTGATTAATGCATAATGACACTTCGTGCGTGATGCATTGGTATGAGTGGTGTTCCTACAACATGAATCAATTATTACTGTAACTATGTGTTTTAATGGCCAAATGGTTATTACAGTCGTAGTGTTTATGAAATTTCCATCCACTATACATGTTATGGTTATTTAATTGTGTTATCAAGGATGGGCACAAGTTGTTACAGAATATGGTTTTGGTTGCAGTTTGATTGATTTGAGAAATATTTTTGTTGCCTCCTTATGTTGGATTGATAGCTCGACACGATAGGTTGAGATAGTAATGTTGTGACTGTGTGTTTTAAAATTGTCAAATTGGAGTGTTGAAACTGTGGTAACTATGGCATGGTTATCCACTGTGTTGTTATCAATTGATTGCGCCATTGGAGGAAGTCACGGGTTTTTGAACATGGCTTTGTTGCAATTTGATTGATTTGTGTTGTAAAATTGGGCATGTTGTTGATGCCTCATTGTATTGGATGGATAGCCCAGTTTTTTGAATGTTTAGAGTCAAAGAAAAATTGGACTTGTACAGTCACAGAAATACACTTGTGTTTGGTCATGGTTTGTGTTTTCTACAGCGTAGCGTGAGTAGAGGTGGTGATTGTTTTCTGTGTGTTTAAATGGCAAGTCAAAATCTTGAAAATTTTCATATGAATTGTGGTGTCAACTGTCCACTCTGTATGTTAAATCGATACCATGTTTTTTAACAGTGATAGGCACTGGTGCTGTGACAGTATAAATTTATTGCAATTCATTTACTAAATTATTAAAGGACAAAATCGAGCACGACATTGAGTTTTCATTTGATGATTTGAATAGTTTGTGGGCAGTGGTTGATTTTGATGCTGAACGGAGTGGAAATAGTTATTGGTTATGCATTTGAGAATTTTTATAAGATGTTGAATGGATATATAAGAGGAACATAACTCCTCTACATATTGTTGTCGAATGCATATTGTCTTGTTTGATGTCACTGTGTTAAGTACTTGATTTCAAACAATTAGCAAGTTAATGCCCAGAGTTGTTTGAATTATGCACAGTAGTGGTTTTTTGGGTCAAAGTGGTAAATTGGTTGGTAGATTTCTTTATAGAATGGTTTTATGGATCACTTGATTAATTTTATGAAAAATTATCACTCTCTTTCCCTACCATTATTTCTCTTTCCGCTAATTACACCCCCCTCGCCTTCCCACATTCATTTTTCACTCTCTGTTCTAAAATTAATTACAGCCAAGGAAAATTTTGTATTGAAACAGTTTAAGGTCGTTGGATTACAGTGGTGTTCTTTTTTGGTTGCATTACAGTTGATGGTTGTAGTCTTTGAGCAGTAACTGTGTTTCTTTCCCCCTCATTATATCATTTTTCGCTTATTACAAGCCCTCGCATATCTTCGATATCTCTCTGGTTAATTTTTGTACTTGATTTTCATTGATACATCTATTTTTCTGATATTGATTCTTTGACTGTTTTATTTCTTAATGATTGTGCATGTTGCAAGGCAGCCCAATATTGAGCCCGGTCTCCAAGACCAAGATAGCATTGCTTTGAACTTGTTCAATACCATTTTAGACACTTCCAATACTCGTGTTGATCTTAACCATTCTTGGGTAGAAATTGAACGAGATATTAGTGCTCAAGAACGATTAGAAGCTAGACATAGACAACCTAGAAATCAAGAGTAACCCCTTGCTTCTTTAGTTTTGGCCTTGCTTTCATGTTCTTAGAATCTCGTGCTTCTAGAAGAAGAAGAGGCTTATCACTTGAAATCAATCATATTTCTGAAATAGGAAGAAGGAGTGTTGTGTTATCTGCCCAACAAAGTGCTTTAAGGAGAACTTTGTATGATTCATCCAGTTCCTCTTTCTTTCCATCATCTACATCTAGTGGTGGCTCTGGTGGTACTAGAAGTGCTTCATCTTCTCAGTATTCATCTTCTTCAGTGATTGGTAGTTTATATAGCCACCATATCTCTGTCCAATCTACCACAAATCCCACCAAAGTAATTAAAAAATATGGACTTTTTTAGTTTGAAGAAGACACTACAACCACAGCGTGGCATGTGTCCTCTCCTCTTAACCTAGCACTGGTTACTCGACCACTTCCTAAATTCAAATAACATCTTCCTAGGTTTTCAGGAAATAACATTGTCACTACAAACAAACACCTAGTGGCATTTTCTAATGCTTTTCATAACATAGGGGCCAATGACAATGATAATTGCATGCGCTTATTCACCAATTCCTTGGAAGGAAAGGTTGCATCCGATTTCTTTGACCTTCCTCCTAAGATTCTGTCTACTTGGGAGGAGTTAATCTATTGGTTTAGATACATTTATGGGCAATCTAAAATCCCAGCCGAGAAGTTACGAGAGTATAATAATGTTACCTATAAGGATGGTGAGACCATCAATTCCTTCAACTTGTGTTTCACCAAGTTATACAATCAAATCCCCTAACTCATTCACCCTCAAAACCAAGCCGCTTCCATGCATTACTACAATGCATTGCCTTCCCCCTACCGTCATAGGCTCAAGGAAAAATACATTGATAATCTCAGTTCTTCTCTACATGCTTGTTCAGAGTATGAAGAATAGATTGAAATAACTGGCCTTCCCCAGGGAGAATCAGTTAGACAGACAAAAATGTCTGCCCTTTTACAACTATTACCATATATGAATAATCGTATGATAGCATATGAGCGGAAAAGAATTATCTCTCCTCTCACCCATGGAGCTTCATCCTCTTCTGCACCCCCCTTTAGAAATCCCGTTGAAAACAATTTTCAGCTTAAAGCTATCCTACCTCGAAGTTGGTGTAACATTTGCGAGGAACACCACGAAGAAACCACATGTGAGGTAAAGAAGAGTGCCAGAGATAAGATCTTTGGTAAGAGACCAGAAGCTACCATTGTTGTCCTAGATTTTGCAGAACCAGAAGATGTCATGGTCATCAATACTAGAAACAAAGCCTATGCTCCCAAGGGAAAATTTGATCCTCCACGCAGTTCTTCTAGCCTGAGCTCATCCTCACCTGCTGCTATAGTCCAGGTTCCTAAATTTCCTGAGAGTCAAGGAATTACTCCCCCTCTCCCCTCTTCCAAATACAATATCTTGAATCAATTGGCCAACATCAAAGCAGATGCAACCCTTTAGACATGGTTGTTGTCCCTGAACAACAGATGCATCTGAAACAATTCATGGAAGAAAAAGCTTCCGTTGTAGCCAATCTTTCCGAAGATGATTCTTCTATAAATAAAGTAGGTGTACATAACGTTGGATATCCTATAAAAAATCCCCCTTTTTATATTTTTGTAAAGATTGTGGATAAAATTTCCCATTGTTGCCTCATTGAGGGTGGTTCGGGCCCAAGTGTGATGTCAAAGATTATTATGGAAGATCTAGGCTTGTCTTGTACAAATGGAAACACTAAAAGCATGCTCTCCTATAATAGTCTACAACAAACAACCATATGCGAGATTAAGGATGTGACCTTGGTTCTATGCACTCATCCCGAAATAAAGACAACCCTCGGCATTCAGGTAATCGATATGGTTGTAAGCAATTACTCGATTATCTTAGGAAGAGATTGGCAAGCCTTAACAGGTGGGTACCTCTCACTCGATGGGACGCATTTATCCGTGCCTCGAAATGGTAAGAACATTATAATCCTTAGAGAGGGAAGGATTTCACCCTACATAGAGAGTGTTTCATAATCAGGTGTAAACAATATCGAAGAAGACCTAGGAGTATATTCCATCTTTTCTGAGGAGAATAATATTCCTTTGGGACAAATCGATTTAGATGATGACATGTGGCACATGCACTTTGACAGTTCATGCTCTAATGAAGGTAATGGGGCTGGCATTATCTTGGTTTCCCCTATAGGGAAAGTTCATAATTTGTCTTACAGGTTAGAGTTTGCTTGTACGAAAAATGCCATTGAATTCAAAGCTTTATTATTACGCATTGAAAACGCCCTTAATCTTGGTTGTGGTCACCTTTCAGTTTTTGGAGATTATGAGCTTGTTGTGAACCTGATACATAAGATATGCTCTCCTAGCAACAAGCTAATGAAACGATACACCCAAACTGTTTGGGCACTTACCTTGAACCTTTTATCTTTCAACATCACTCATGTTAGGAGGGAGTTGAATTCAATGGTTGATCGGTTAGTTGTCTTTGCAGCTTCTCCTAATCAACAACTTTTGTTCCACAGGCCTGATTGTTCTTTTCAATCTCTATATTGTTCATATATCCCTAACAATGTAGGATCTTGGAAGGCCCTCCCTAATGATGAGAGAATTTGTGCTTTCATTAAATATGAACCTCCTAATCCCAAGGAGATTATATCCATAGAAAACAATAATAATCCTGAGGGATTGACTCCTCTTGAGAGTTCGTTTTCATCGAGCAATGTAGGCAATAAATAAAAACAAAAAGAAAAGGAGTTACAAATGAAGGTGGGTAAAACCATCTCCTTGAACATTGGGGCACTCAAATCTTCAAGGAATGATAACATAGGTGCTCAATGTTCTAATAAGGAAGTAATGAAGTTTGTCAAGCCACTTGGTGGATTTCAAAAGGTTTTTGCTTGGCCTTATGAGGATCTTCATGGTTTTGATCCTGGTCTACTACATAATGATATTCTCATCAAGGAAAGCATGAAACCAGTTATGCAGAAACAAATATCGATTAACCCTTCACTTAAAACAACCTTTCAAAGGAAGTTGGGAAATTTCTTAAGGGCTAGGATTATTTTTTCAATCCACCCTAAATGGGTTCCAAATTGGGCACCTGCTTCAAAGACCACTGATCATATTAGAACCTGCATTCATTTTCGGACTTTAAGTCAGGATATTATGAGAAATCCTTTTTCTCCCCTCAATATGGAAGTAATTCTGCAGCAGGTTGTAGAGTCATAGTTGAGGCCCTTACTTGAAAGTTTTTTTGGTTACAGGAAAATTAGGGTAAAAGGGGCAGATGCTTACAAAACCAATCTTATCTTAGATTCGGGTACCATGACTTATAAATGCCTATTTTTTTGTTTACCTGATACAAGTACCTCTTTTAAAAGACCTATACACACAACTTTCGATGAATTGGTCAATATCCATCTCTATCTTGATGATCTAATTGTGTACGTCAAAGGGCTGATAATTACATCAAAGTTCCAAGTGTTGTTTTTGAGTCATTTCAAAATTGCTTTTGTCTTAGACACTAACTCTTACATTTTAAAAGATTTGCGGAAGCAATTGCTTTCCTACAACACTAACAGTTCTCATTTGAAATATTGCGAGGGACCAACGTGAAAAGTTCTAATGCTGTTTGGATTTTCTGTATATTAGTAGCCTAGCTCTGCTTTCATTTTTGAGATTCTCTTTTCCGCTTTACGGTAGCTTGACCACTGCTTTCCGTGTTAAAACTTTTCTTGCTTCTTTTTGTTTCTGTCTTTTATTTGTTGTTGTTTTAATTTCTGCAATTTACTTTTGTCATGATTTTGTTTCCTATCATCTTTTAGTTAACATGCTCAAAATAGGATGTTGGATCAATTCTGCCACAGTGACACTCCCGCAAAGCATTGTTAGTCAATAACAATCAAGCTTACACAGTTGTTACGATGTTTCCTCTGAAGTACCCTTGAAATTGTTATACATCTCCACTGTTGTCTTATAAAGAATTGGTTATCTCCGGCTTCTTCTTGCCATTTCTTCATCCATTGAGATTTTTAAGAGCAAGTCCAAAAAAAATTCTCCTTGAAGTTAAGAGCATATTATGGTTAAATGATTATGCATACAGTGGCAAAACCCCTCATACTTAACACTTTTCATAATTTATTCCCGAATTCCCAGTCATCTTTCCATTAAATCTGCTCACTTCCCCCTGTTGCATAATCATCCTAGTTATATCTTCTTGACCATTGTTCTTGGTCTATGAAACCATGAGTTATGGGTTCTAACTCTGTTGAAAACAAATTTCCCTGTGGACTTGCCAATTTGTTGACAATTAAAATCAAAACAAAGTTTTACCCACAAAGAGTTGCTAAAGCCTATTATTATAAAGCTAAATAATAGTAGTAGGTGTGACCCCCTTGTAGATCAGAGATCAGAGTTGTTTCTTTTTTATGTTGTGCTACTATTCGACACTACTTACATGGTTGATTAGATCTTGTTTTTATTGGCGATGGATTGGGATTATTATGCGTTGGTTCTATGTGTGACAAGTAAATGATGAATAAGGCATGTTATGTTCTAAGCTCTAATTTTATGTTACAACAGACTATGCTATTCATTAATACTATTTTATATCTGTTCCTGGGACACCTGCACAACAGACATGTTAGTAACAATACATAAAGAGCAGTTGGAAGAAGGAAAAAACAATGTAACAAATGAAAAAGGAAAATGGATCTAACTATGCAAATACACTGCACTACATGCATGAAAGATTAAAATGATTATGGTTAAATCCTAGCTAGCAAGTTAATGGTTATGCGATTTGATTGAGTTATATGAAGTGGTGATTATGTTATGGCATAAGTTTGATATGGGCTGTGCTATTGGTTTTAATGGGCAATGGTTTCGATACATGGTTTAATTAATTGTGATATGGGAATCTTGTTGGCATGTACTAAGGAATTAATGGACTGGGGATGGAGGTGATGTGCATTTACTTCACGTCACCCTTACTCCTTCGCTGGCCACCACCCTAATTGGGCTATTGTTCAACTATGTTGTTGTGGTTATGCTCTGACTTTCTAGCAGAGGAGAATCGCTTGGCCAACTTGCGTTTTAAGGTGTTTTGATTACAAGTATGTCTTTTTTCTGCCATCCATGAGTCTTCTCTGGTTATGAAATAAATATTAGCTTGGATGTATGGGTTTACGCTTTCCTTAAGTATGACAACTGTGTAAAATTATGATTTTTGGAATGAGTCATTGGTAGTTTTCATTGCGATAATGTTTGGAGTCACAGTGTTATTGGTCATCCTGAGTGTTAGTAGCCATAGAGGCTCTCTGTCATTCCTGATGGTTTTAGTTGGAGGTTTTTCATTTGTTTTAGAGTGGCTGGCTGTATCCACGCCTTCGTTTTCAATACCCAGTCTTTTGTTGTTATGGGGTTTTGATCGCATTGTGTCACTGCGCTTTGCCTCACTTGGGTATGAATTTGTTCACGTCACACATGAGGTTGTGATGGTTGTTTGCCAAGGGGCTTGCTTAATGTGACCGTTATGTCTTGGCCCTATCCTGTCTCAGCATTTTTGGGTGGATTGGGAAAGCCACGAGGGTTATACCCTGTGTTTTCTAGGTGTCACTATAGAATCAAAATGGAGCCTTGCCCCTCTGTTCATAGTCTCCTCTATCACAAGATTGTCACCCTGTCTGCGAAGATGTTGTGGTATAACTGGTGCATGCAACATTGGTCTCGGAGGTTTTCATCTGTTGTCGGGAGTCGACCCCACGTCTCTCTGTGTTGGTCCACAGGGCCAATCCTTGTTACTACAAGCTCAGTTTTAATAAAGGGAACCCCTTTATGTCATGTTCGATACATGGTTGATGGTTATAGGTTGGTGATGCATTGTCGATAATGTTCTATTGTTGACTTGTCTCTGTTGACTATCCTGACAGTGGTTTTGGGTTTCAGTCACTGAAATTGGTTATTATGACAGTCAATATGTTAAGCTCAGCATTGAAGTTGATTGATTGGAAAATGGGGTTGATACACAATCACTGTCTGTTTCATTGGGATTATTGAAATGTTAATTAGGCATTAGTTCCAATTGATTAATGCACAATGACGCTTCACGCGTGATGCATTGGTATGAGTGGTGTTCCTACAACATGAATCAATGATT
>JZKD02S1726502.1:646842-660995 GCA_000966675.3 Picea glauca
AAATAATGTAACTGCGAAGAGCATTCTTATTATTATTTTGTTATTGGATTAAATCCCCATTGAGGATTAATCA
Organism: Picea glauca; assembly: GCA_000966675.3. Lineage (NCBI taxonomy): Eukaryota > Viridiplantae > Streptophyta > Pinopsida > Pinales > Pinaceae > Picea > Picea glauca. Next base: position 646,916 of record JZKD02S1726502.1, read on the forward strand.
TGTCGGTAATTGTATAAGGACCAAATCCCCTTTTGCGGATTGATCATCGGACAATTACAAAGTGTTGAATAAGAAGTCGGCCCCAACAGTTATAATGGAAGGGCCAGAATTAATTAAAGGTGGGTTTACCCACCCAGAGTGAGAGGTCGGCCCTGCCAGATGGTGACTCTTTACACGTGCTAGATTGATATAAATAAGAGGCTAGCGCCTCACTTCTAACATGCACTTCACTTGCTCATTCTCTTGTGAGGCAATTTGCAATTTCAAGTTGGAGAGAGGAGAAGAAGGGTGGTGCATCTCTTGAGGAGGACTTTTCTGTATTGGTTTGAGTTATCTCTTGAACATTGTATAAGCTATTTATGATAAGGAAGTTTTTGCTGGGTTCTCTTCCCCTAGAGGGTTTCTCAGGATAAATGTTGTGTCTCTTGTGGATGTGCATTCCTCAGTGATCTTGTTCTTATTATGCTCTTATCTTATGAAATGCAAAGAACTATAATAATGGCATAAACATTAACAATGAGAAGGCTAAGAGACGAGCACCAGTGAAGGGAGGAGTCATAGTGACCCTTTATGGAGTCCCTAGGTATGACACACTCAGGATCAAAGGGATTATTCAGGGACAACGCGTCATTTCCTTGACAGATGGTGGGGAAACCCATAATTTCATCGATGCTGCATAGATAGCTAGGAGAGCACTGCAAATTGAGGAGTTTGAGGGTTTTGATGTTGTAGTAGCTAATGGTCACATGGTAGAGTGTTTGGATTGAGTTCCAGACTTAGAGGTACATCTGGGAAACTACACAATGAAGGATACATTCTATATGGTTGACCTTTCTGACACATGTGGTATTGGGAGTCCAACGGTTAATCACCTTGGGCAAGATTTCTACCAATTACCAAACACTTGAGATGGGATTCAAAGACACTAAGGGAAAGAAGATTGTACTGATGGGTATGTCGACAGGGGCACCCAGGACAGTGTCAGCAAAGAGGATGGAGAGGATCTTCAGACATGGGGGAGTAGCATATGCATCAGAGTGTGTGATCGCCACACGAAGGGATTCAAACAGTCGCCAACAATATCAAGAAGAGATTAGGACTTTGTTGAGTCAACATGAGCAGGTTTTTGGTCTGATGCCCCCAAGGAGACCCCTAGACATAGGGTTTAAGCACACCATTGAGATGGAGATCTCAGCGGATTGGAAATCACACTTGTTAGTAGAGTATTCCAAGAATAAGTTTGCACATGAGTTATTGGATGGACAAGTACAGGACGACAAGTACGGAGTCATAGATGACGTCATCTTCTATAAAGACCAAGTCTACCTTGTGCTTGGATCTAGTCTCAAAAAGAAGATCTTGGCGACAGTACACAACTCACCTTTAACAGGCCATCAGAGCTTCTTCAGGACATACATGTAGGTCAAGGAGAGATTCTGTTGTAAGGGTCTCAAGAAGGATGTGATGAGACATATCAGCGAGTGTGTGAGTTGTCAACGGAACAAGTCAGAGGAGACACGCCCAGCAGGGTTGCTTCAACCACTTCGTATTCTGGAGTAGAAATGGGAAAGTATATCCATGGACTTCATTACAGGCCTACCTAAGGCTCAAGGTAAGGACTATATATTTGTAGTGGTTGACAGATTGACCAAATTTGCGCACTTTTTCGCGATTCCTACAGACTACAATGCAATGCAAGTGGCAGAGTTGTTCTTCAGAGAGATCTTCAGACTTCATGGGTTGCAACAGAGTGTAGTCAATGACAAAGACAATCGGTTCATCAACACATTTTGGCAGGAGTTATTCAGATTGGTTGATACAGAGTTGACACCCAGCGCCAGTTACCACCCCTAGACTGATGGGCAGACTGAGATAATCAACAAGTGGATAGAGGGATACCTGAGGAACTATGTGAGTGGACAACATAAAGTGTGGGTAAGGTGGCTACATCTTGGAGATCACTGTTACAACACTACCTTCCACGTGTCCATACGTATGACCCCATTCAGAGCATTATATGGATATGATGCTCCCACTTTGATTGATTTCGTTTTTGGAGACAACAAGGCTCCCAAGGCCAAAGACTAGATAACAAAGAGTCAGGAGATTCTCAAGGTATTAAAAGAGAATCTACAGGTGGCGCAGAATCGACAGAAGGTGAATGCAGACAAACACAGGATAGAGTGTAGCTTTGAAGTTGGGGATCTAGTATTCCTGAGGCTACAACCATACATGCAATCATCTTTGAAGAAGAGCAAGGCAGAGAAGCTTAAACCCAGATTCTATGGACCATACAAGGTCATACGTAGGGCAGGTGAAGTGGCCTACGAGTTAGAACTACTAGAGGGGAGCCGGATTCACAACGTGTTCCACATTTCTTGCCTCAAGAAAGCGGTGGGACAGTTCATTAGCACTTCTGAGGAGCTACCGCCTTTGGATGAGGAGGGACAGTTAGAATTGGTTCCAGAGGAGATATTGGAGTTTAGAGAGAGGAAATTTAGGAGTCGGGTCATCAGAGTGCTTGGTCAGATGGAGGGGACTTCCAGTAGAGGATGCTACTTGGGAGAGTGATCAGATTTTGCAGCACCTTGAATTGATGTTGCTTGAGGACAAAAAATCTCGGGAAGGGAGGATTTTAATGTCCCTTTCCGGGTGAGGACTCCAGAGGAGGGCTAAGTAGTCTAAACATTCCCTTTAGACTATAGCCAGGAAGAAACAAGGGAAAATGTTCATTTGATGTCATTTCATTAGGGAAATGTTATAATTTAAAAGTGATATTAAGTGACTAAGTGGAAAAAGGTAATTAAGCGCTTAAGTGAATATTAAATTAGAAAACTTAGGAAAAGCGCTTAAGTGAAAAGTCAACAAAGAATTAGGGTTTTAGTGGATATCAGGAGAGGAAAAGCAGTTGAATGGCTCATTATTGATGATTTGAGAATTGAAACTAGAGCTCTGAGGAGAAACCCAGATTCAAGCCAATTTAAGGATACTTGTGGGTTCCAGGAGGAAGACACTGAGGGATCGGATTCGGTGTTGAGGGACACACCCTATCTAGTCGAGGAGACCACATAGGTTTTCCATTGCTTTCATTACAGATCTACAGTCAGATTGAGCGTGGAGATCAGAGATCCAACTCCAACAGTCAGATTCCAACGTGAGTTCTAAAGGAGACATCAGAGGTATAATGGATTGTTCTTCCTGAGGAGGCCTAGCGAACCTAAACCCTCATAATCCATTTGAGATCAGGGGAAGGCGCCTCATTTGAGCCATCCAACACACTTTTCCGAGCCTTCTAGCCATAAGGGCATCACATTCAATCAATGGAGTTGCAGCGTGTTGACAGACAGAGGAGAGATCACAGATTCTCAAATCTACTCATCCAGATGGCTAGCAAGTCAGATCCCTTCCAACCCATTGGAGAGGGAGGCAGGGAGCTCCATTCGAGACAGGTTCCATCAGATTTGGACGGTGGAATCTACTTGGACGACTCTTTCAATGTTAGCTAGCGTGAGGGCATTCCAAGCAGTTGGAAAGATTATTTCCAGCAATGGCAGAGAGATCCAGGAGCCTAGCAACAACAGATCCATCCAGGGTAAGTCTTCTAGGGAAGAAGGCGACTTCAATGGGACAGATCTCATCATATTCGAAGGAGTCTTTCTCGTGCATGCAACAGATTCATCTTCCGATAGAAGATCCAACGTTACATGCAGCAGTAAACCCACGCATGTCACAGATCGAGCTTGCATGCCGATGATCTAGCAATGTATGTTAGTTCTAGGTAATGTTTCATGCTTTTACTAGTATTCCAGTCATTTTTCGTTTAAGGGTAAACATTTTTTTTTATCAGTGGGGATTTGTAAACCCTAACTCTGCATTATTGTAATCGAGTCCACTTTAATATGGCAGCTATCAAACTTAGGCAGTGGTATCCCCATTTTGTGGATAACTAAGGAGATTATGTCTCGAGGCCCTCAGGTTGCAAATATGGAGTGTTGATAGACTACATGACCAACAATACCCTTTTGCAGAGATGGAAAACCCACTCACCACTAGAGATGATCACATATTTGCAAATGGCATCCACCACATCGGCTGGCTTCCGGAAGGCAGTGGGCCTTGTTCCATGAGGTACAAGTCAGTATTATGGTGAGCATCATTTCAATATTTAAGCCAAATAAGTATGTTGTATCTTAGATTTCTCTAGATTTCATGATATATGCTTGGACATTATGCCTTTTTCCCTGCTTCACCTTGGTGGTTGACATTGGGCCCTAGTAAGTGGTTTTCCTTGGGGATGGGTTTGCTATTAGGAACTCCCTTAAAGAGCCATTGTACCATTCCCGACCATACTTACCACTTTCCATCATTATTTCCCTCCATTTCCTTATCTCTTGGGATTTTAGGGTGTATTGACCCAAGAAGGGTTTGTCCCTCATTCTATGGGAAGAAGGGGTTGATGTTGGGTAAAAGATAAAATCCTTGTATAAACCTTCCAGTTGCTTCGCCCAAGGATCACCCAAGAAAGCAATGAAACACTTATCTTTGAGTAAAGGGGACCCACAATATAACAAAGAATGCTTAAAAGGTTAGTTGAAGGATAAGAGGTCTCATCACGAGCCGACCTATCACGTCCATGAATATCTAGTGGTATGACATTGCCATCATCTGGACACCAAATCAGGGCAATGGCTCTCAGTTGCATGGTTGAGAAAAAGGGGGTCTCATCACAAGCCAACCTTCTCATTTCCACTAGGTGTTTGTGGGTGACATTTCCATCATTTGGTCACCACGCTAGGGAAGTGACCTTCAATCTCTCCTTATGCTATATTGAAAGAAAATACAAAGAAAGAAAGATAAAAGACAATTGATGGGATTGGAAAAAGTGCATCGCGGACGAAGGTACCATACACCCTCTACAAAGGCACACATGAATGAGACACTACGACCCCTTGTATGCCATGAGCCCTATGCCCATTGAGTCTTGACCCCAACAACTTCATCCACTTTACATGGCTTAGAGAGGGATCTCTTGAAAACTCTCCTTGACCTAGGACAAGTTCAACCCAATAGGACAGCTCGTCAACCCTCCCATATTCAAACTTGACAATTCACATAGTGTCTTTGAGCATTTAATTGTTTGAAATAGTGATCTTTGATGCACATGCTTAGGTGGCTCATTCATTGATTGGATTCACTTATAATGATGTTATGACTTGAGATCCTTGGAAGGCATGCTCATTTGTCTTTGCAGGACCTAGTTGGTGGATAGTTTTGGGAGAACAAGCCTAGCTTGGGCTTCCATGGGGCTACAAGCCCACAGGTTGGATGCCAAAGGCCCGCATGCCAGATGAGAAAGATTAGACTTGGAAGGTCTTGAGATTGATTTGGACGACATGGCCTAGCACCCACATGCCAAACATTTTACCTAGGAGAGGCAAAACGTCCCTCCTAGAGGCATGACGTTACCTAGGGGGGTTAGGGCTTGGTGGTGAGGTTCCATTCATTGACACATGGATGTTTTGAGGAGAAGAGGGTATTCACCATGATGAGATCGTCTAGATGCTTGACATGTGGCCTTTGGAGGCCTACCCATGCTTCTCCAACACCAACGACTGTGGAAAAACATCCCCTAAAGGGGAGACGCCCATGTAAAATTAGGGTTTATTTGTGCAAAAGTGTAACTTTAATTGAATTGTTTAATATTACTTTGTTAAAGGGGGCAAGATTAGGGTTGTTGACCCCTAGTTTTGTGGTTTACCCATTAATATGTGGACAAGTCACCTTGGTGACATATTGTATAAATAAGAGATCATAAGATCTCATTTTAACATAACTCTCCCTCATTGTGAGAAGTATTGGTCTGAAATTTTCGCTATCTTTGGTTCTATTTGTCTCTTGTGCACTTGTTTATGGCTATCTTGATGAATGGTTGATGGAGGAGTGATGCGCTAGCCTTGGATGGATGTTTTCTAGATTTTATGGTGAATTATCTTGGCATCTTTCTTGATTTTGGTATGGTCTTTTACTCTTATGCTATCATTCTTTTCAAGTCAAGGATTGTTGTGCTAGGAGCTAGGTGGGAAGTATAAGGGACACACACCCACCATAGTATTCATCATTTTATGCTTCATCTTATTGGTTAAACAAGGGTTTGTTAAGAGAAGTATAAGGGCATACACCCTCTTAACCTTAAACCTTAGCTAGAGAAACTTGCATTGAGAAGTAAAAGGATTTACACCCCCAAGGAGGTAGTTTCTCTAGCTCTTTCTTTATTTGACTCCATTAACCCAATAGTAAAGGCACCAGTCATACATTTTTTGCATTGGAGATATGAAATCATTGCATTGGGAAACACAAATTTTGATCTTTTGAAAGGTTTTTCACTTGAAGTTGGTCTGCCTCATTGAGAGGAGTCTTCCCCTACTAGGGCGTCCCCTCTCTCCCACTACTTTAATTGGTGTTACAAACTTTAACCTACAACCATTAGGGCTGCATAACCCTAGCTACTATCACTCTCTTAACTCCTAAACTACCCCTAGACTAGCTCTCTAACTTCACTCACCTAGTCTACTAACTAGGGCGCACCTTTTGGGCTACTTCTTGGCACTTTTACATGGTTGATTTTGTTGTTGCATGCCATTGAATGCTACAGCCATAATGCTGCAATTTTCTGCAGAAAATACATGTTATAACTGTTTGTTTTATTCAGCCTTAAAGTGTCATTCTTCAGTCATACTTGATTGCCATACTCATTGATAATATTGTTGATTGATTTTATGCTTTACATGCTGATTTGAATGTCTCAATTGTTGTTATAAACTGTCATCTATTGCTGCAAATTAGGGACAACAAGCTTAACTTGTTGATCCATACTAACATATATCATTGCAAGTTGGATTTTCTCATGTCTTGGGTAGGTACACTCATCCAGAGAAGTAATATCCCTTTGGGGCAACAATCACTTGACTTACAAGGCATCTCTTCCCACTTTTCATTCCACTTAGACTTGACCTCTAGGCGCTTCATTTCCATTTCTCTCATCTCTATCTCAATCCCCCTAGGGTCACCAAGATCGCCTCCCAAGAGTGACCTACTCACCCTTGAAGTGCGGGGACCTACATCAAGGTGACATTGGATGTAGGATTCCCAAGTTGTAGCACTTGTTTTGTGGTGGGGTCGGGCTTTGCCCAACCTACAACTTGCGCTATAACAGGCAGCTCATACATATGATCTGGGTGGCTCTATGTCCATGGAGGTTTGAACTTGGGTCATTATTGTAGTGATGCCCGATCTCAAATACTACACCACTATGCAATGGACCCAACAAACCATTCCTTTGAACAGCTTTCACTTGCAACGATTCTTTGATGACTTGGAATAATATTTGAAAATAAAAGAATACAAAGAAAGTACAAGAATGGCATTACCAAAAATACATTAAAAGATATTTCTGGAAGTCTTTTCTTTCAGATTACAAATAAGAATGGCACACTGAATTGGCATGCTATTAGTTATCAATCCATTTGCTGTGCATGCATACCATCTACCATCTCTCCCTAATCTAGGGGTATAGGAAAATGATGCAAACTTAAACGATCAAAATAATTACATCATTAGCAACGTGAGTTTCAGAAACAAAAAAATAAAACTGAATACATGCTTATTTGGAATTGATGGAAAAAATAAATGATTTCCAAGTGAATGATATCATGCCAAATATTGTGGGACACGTTGGTCCTTCCCATTGAATGAATTCCACATCTTGAAAAGAATACAGATCTTAATCAAATATTACACCATGATAAAAATAAGAGGCCCAATCCATTCTTGCACTAAAAAATCTGACAGTTGGAAAACTCCTTTCTACAAGGTCGTGTTAATCATTAATAGGCAAATGCAATGCATTTCCTGGCATGGTGATTGCCATACAAGATCAGCTTATGCGATCCAAATCTGTTTTGAAGGTGTTTGCTGCACCAAACTTTCTTTTAGATTCAACTTCTTCATTTTCGTCTTATCTACTACATCCACTTCATTAGTTTCAGAGAGTGAAGGTGAGAATGAATTATCAACTTATGTGACAAGCATTGTGATTTATCCTAGATGAGAGTTTTCAACAATAGGAACAAATTATCAAACATCATGTACACTCTTTGATATGCAGTTGTCTGTCCCAAGCATTGTGACTTGCCCTAGATGAGATATTTCAACAATTACAGAGTCATCATTTGTTGGAAGAGGCTGCTTCCAAGGCTCTCCATCCATCCTCATATATACGTGGTCTGTGGTCCCCTGATGAAATTCAAATCGGACACTGTGTGCCTACATCCAAACAACACTCTTCTCAATTAAAAATATTTATAAGAGCATCCATGCACATTCCATATATGCGCTTTTGTGTGTACACTGTACACACATAGGGCATGGACCTAACTATTTCATGCACATTCAGTTCATATGGATATACACTAGCACAAACCTATCCAACCCCCAGGTCCCATGTGCACCTCGATCTTGCAGAATTGAGTTCCAATATTTGTTATGTTGGCCCTTTTACTTGCAGAGTTGAGATATACGCCCTCAAGTTCACAACCTCAAGGTGCACATCAGATGGGGATTTCCATGGGTCCGTACAAGTGTCCAGATGCAATGCACCTATTGCACCATCTAGATTCAATGCATCGTTACACACAGGTACACATACAAGAAGAGTGGTTGGATCACCCCCACCTGGACTGTAGAATGCACCTCACTTCACTTGGTGTAAAAATGATAATATTGTTATAGGTGAATCATATACTTCCTTTTCCTGTAGCCACAGTTATTTACTGCTCCTACTAATGCAGTGACCATATAATGATCAGCATAGTGACAACACTGGGCAATGTACAGTGTCTTATCAGAGGAAGTTGTTTTGTTTACCTGTGCAAGCCGTGTTCCATGACCATGTGGAGCAAGTAAAACAAGTCCATGCCAACCATTTCGGAAACCAACTATTTCCAGCCGCCCGTCATCTACAAATGGGGGTGTTAATCCTCTCTGCATGTCATTTGGGAAAAATAGGAGATGGATCACAGCAAGATCGATATATGCAGGCAGGATTACCATTGTAGAAGAAAATTATATGATACATACAAATGTAACGACCTAAAAACACTAATTTAAAGATGTCACTGCAAATACGAATTGATTTGACAGAAAAATCCAAATATGCACACATGATGGTTATCGCAGAACTCTCCAGTTCAGAGCATTGAGACTCACCTCTAGCGATTTTTTATCACTGGGGGTGCCCCAAGGATTTAAGCCACCAGAAAAGCTGGGTAAATTGAGGCAAACAATAGACCTTATGCTGTAATACACATCAATAGAGCACCATAATGTTAAAATGAATAAAATCGGATGCTCAACCTATCAGATATCCTACAAATCTCACATTCACAAATCAACTACAAGCATGGTTTGAGACAACACACTGCTTTATAAATCATTATTACAATGACAGAAAACAATGCAGTAGTTTTATCTCATGAGTCTATTCTTTTTTAAGCCTTCCTACATTGCAATTCACAATTTAAGCCTTCCTACATTGCAATTCACAATTTAAGCCTTCCTACATTGCAATTCACAATTGCTAAACAAGAACTCTCAGTCTGTTTATATGCATTGCAATTGTTCATTAAAAACCATGGAAAGAAAGGCAAGGCCCATCTACCTTGCAAATACACAAACATTCATTGAATCAACGTACTTGAAGGAAGAACAATTTCCTCATGCAACTTCCCCTTACTTAAAAGTAAAGAAATAGTTTCAAGTTTGGAGTCAGCATAAGCATATATATATATATTTGTGTAATAAACATAAATATACAATAAATATAAATACAATAATAATATAGTAATAATAATTAAGTTAAAGACATCCTGATTCCTAAGTAAGAATCATAATCCTTCATCACAATCTTCCATCTTGTGACTAATCAGTGTATATACCATCACGTAGGTCATTGTAAATCATCTTGCATATTTTCATACTCAAGATATTATTTTAATGGATACAGATTCTGTTATGTCATCTTATCTATTTTGGATATTCAGTTTATGAACCTAGTTGTTCATCTCAAGTAAATGAACTTTATTTCATTTCATTGATATCAGAACCACAATCTGATTCGTCTTTGACCACATTTTTTCAGAATTTGCCTGATCCTTCTCTTAACCATACATTTACAAAATTTATCAGAGTTTCTCTGATCCCCAGGTCTTTGACCACAACCGGGCCTTGGTCATTTACAGTTTAGAATTCCATTAAAAGAAAATCAATGAACTGCAAAATCGAAGAAAACCAGAAATCTGAAAATTGAAAAAGATAATTAAAGAAAAATAAAAGGGTTCAGACAGTTCGCTGAAGAAAAACTACTCTGCTGCAAATTTAAAAAAAAAATTGGAACAGATATCTAAAGGCAAAAAGGGGGCGGATCTACAACACAGGAGATTAGCAGAAATCAATATTTGTGGAAGCATCAGTTTGTTCCTTACCACAGCAATCTAAACATCAATTAGTCATTACCACCACAATCCTCAATCACAAAAAGCGACTTTGGCATATATCCCAATCGTTTAATAATTAATCGCTGAGAGAACTGTGGTAGAATTGGATAGCAGTCTCTGGTTTTCCACGTCTAGGTACCTTTTCGTTATCCATGGAGAAAAAGCCCTGCAGAACACAATAAATTTTGACGCCTGCAGATAATGACGCCCTGCAAATATGTGGTTGAAATATGGTAAAGCAGCCAATCGATATACAGTTCACTGCCGTCACAACCTTGAATTTTGCTGTGTGGGTATAGAAATCCATTAGAGGGGGCATGCAATAGAGGGAGCATGCCTTTTAAACCAAAGGTCAAATATTGCTACCTTTGATAAATAACGTTAGCCCAAAATTGTCGAGTTCGAATTTTAGGCTTGGGCTATATTAATAGAACGAATTAAAATGCCATAACTCACAAAAGGAAAAATACCATCTAGTTCGAATTTTATGTTCGGGGCTATATTAATAGAACGAATTAAAGCGCTACAACTCCCAAAAAGAAAAATGATATTTAATAAAAATGGAGTATTATAGTTTGACGTTAGAGTATACGCTTCGAAAAGTTAAAAACAAAGTTGAAGTTAGTGATGATGGAAGGTTTTTAAAGTCTTATCCAATCAATTTTGTTTAAATCGTTCCTATTATATCATATATATATAGAAGTGAGATCAAGTACCTTGCAAGATTTTAAAGTCCACACAAAGGGGTTATAAAAATAATCTCCTTTAAGAAAAGTGAAAAGGAATGAAGTCTTACGGCATATCAACGAAGTTTTAAGACTTGAAAGGAAGTCATTAAAGCACATTATTTTGGTGGAATTTTCCCATTCGTGTATCTACTAATTATTAAAGATTTAGTAGATTGCAAACTATGAATTCTATAGATTATTCTATTTTTCGACGAAATGCTTCTTTTGTGCAAATATGTTTGAATGTTTGATAACTTAAAAAAATCAAAATGGCCTTTGTCCGTATTGTCAAAAACTACATATCAAAATGGCCTTTGTCCGTATTGTCAAAAACTACATATCAAAAAAGACTACATACTATAATAGAATACCAAAATGACACACAAGTGCATGAATTTGCATACCAAATTTAAAAATTAAAGGGCAAATTAGCACATTATCAAGAGTATAATAGAAAATTATGACTTGAAATGGGTGTTGATAAAATGCTTAAAGTATTAGAAGAGAAAGATCATTCTCCCCTAGAAAATCATATTCACGAGTTGATCACAGAAATCAAGAAATGAAAAGATGTAAAATAGTTCAATAAAAAATTACAATAGGAAAATCATGATATCGGGAAAAAATTCAACAAGAACTTACTAGAAAAAGATGAAGAAATTTCTCGCCTAAAAGATCATAGTAAAAAATTACTTGCATAAATGAAGTCATCAAAGGATAAGACGCAGTGTGATAATAAATTAGGACGAGATTTGTTAAATATTGTGAAGACACAAAAGCAGATTAAAAAATATAAAGGAACTATGCGTTAAAACAAGAGAGTTGACGCGTTTCAATCCCTCCAGGGATCATCATCAAGAGGAGCACTCGAGAAAGAAAAGAGGCTCATCGAATAAGCAAATACAACACAACTAAATAGATGTCCAGATCCTTGAAACCTGCATTGAGAGAGGTCATCTTAGTGTTAATTAAAAATAAAACCCTAAGCGCAAGCAACAGTCAAGTAACGTGTCTTAAGTCAACGAGTAACATGTCTTAAGTCAACAAGCACTGGTCTCCAACACTCGCTTAACCTCCAACCATCATCCTTGTTTAAATTATTAGGGTTTAACGCGATTTCCAAAGCCTCTATTACCTTACGCTTCCCATAGTTATCCAGTTTGGCCACAACTCTAGCATCCTCTAAACACACATGGTGGCTAGTTGTACAAGAATGTTCAGCAAGGGCTGACTTTTGGACTCTATTCAATTTTAGGTCGACACCATGCTCTTTAAATCTGACTTTCATCGATCTGCCTGTCTCACCAATGTAGACTTTGCCACAGGAGAAAGGAATAGCATAAACTTCTTTATGTAGGTTGGGGTCAATCTGATCCTTTGTTGACTCACATAGTCCTTATGGTGTTGATGGGGGAGAAAGCCAGATCAATGTCACCTTTCCTTAGGATCCTAGCTATCTTCTCAGATAAACCTTTGATGTAAGGGAGGGAAAACCTCTTCATTTCTTGACGTGTATTTTGTTGTCCCGCATAGGATCCTCTTGCCTTTATCATGGCTTTCTCAATTTGGTTTACTGAGTACCCATTCCTTTTAAACGCATCTGTTAAATGATTTAGTTCCAACTCAACATGCTCTTCGTAAAAAATGCGTACAACTCGAGTCACTAAGGTGTTAAGTACTCCAAGCTTTTGGGAAGGAAAATGGTGTGAATCAGCACACAAATATCTATCAATGTGCGTGGGTTTCTTGTAGACCTCATGCCCAAAGGAACCATTTCCTTTCTTGGTGATGCGAACATCAAGAAATGGAATGCTATTATCCTTTTCAATCTCCATTGTGAATTTTATGTTCTCATGCTCACTGTTTAAATGATCGAAAAACTCGTCCAAATTGTTCCTCCCATGAGGCCAAAGAAAATTTGCATCGTCGACGTATGTTCTCCAACCTTTGGGTTTTAAAGGGAAAGAGTCAAGTGCCCTCCCTTCCAAGTGTTCCATATATAGGTTCGCGACCACTGGCAAAAGTGGGGATCCCATAGCCACACCTTTTGTTTGCTCATAAAAACTGGCCCAGAAAGTAAAGAAAGTGGACCTCAGGCAAACTCTTACCAACGTTGACATCTGCTTATCCATTAGTTCTTCGATGACCTTGATGGCATCTTCTACTGGGATCTTGGTATAAAGTGATACTACATTGAAACTCACCAGCAAATCATTCTCTGCCACCTACCACTACTTGATATCATATACCTAGTGTGTTGAATCATTGACAAATGAGCTTGTTAAGCCAACCAAGGGTTTCAACCTATTGGCCAAGAATTTTTCCAGGAGATATGTCAGAGATCCAATGGTGTTAACAATCGATCGAACAAGGATGTTGTCCTTATGGATTTTAGGTAATCCATAAATTTGTGGCACCAAGCAGTTTCTGGGGGTGAGCTTCTTTTTTAAACCTTTGTCGAGAGAGGATTCTTTGATAACCCGAGAGACCTCCTTAATAACCTTGTTGCTAGGGTCTTTTTATAATTTTGTATAGCTCCAGCTATTGGTCAGATGATCCATCATTTTATCAACATAGTCCGAAGTATTTAATACAACGGTAGCGTTACCCTTGTTCGCCTTGAGGATTGTAATGTTCTTGTTCCGTCTAAGTCCTCTTAGTGCTGCAACTTCCTCCTTACTGATGTTTATGTTGTTGAAATAATGTAACTGCGAAGAGCATTCTTATTATTTTGTTATTGGATTAAATCCCCATTGTGGATTAATCATGTCATTATTATTATTTTTATTATTAGATTAATCC